>JAJONS010063439.1:0-10264 GCA_029582315.1 Solanum tarnii x Solanum tuberosum
ATTATTAATTATTGTAATTTATAATACCTTTTTAATGTAATTTTCAAATAATATATGTTACTTTTCATGTCCAAAGTTATGTGACATTGATAGATTTTTTGGAGTCAAGTGATTTTTTTATATATATTTTAATTTTTTTAAAATTATTAATTATTGTGATCTATAATACTTTTTACGTCAATTTCAAATAATATATGTTTATCATCTAACCAATTTTATTTGGTACCAATAGAATATCAAGAGTCAATCAAATTTTTTTTATATAACTTTTAAATATTTATGTTGTTAATTATTGTGATTTATAGTATTATTTATAGTATTCTTAAATCTATAACCAACAAAGAGAATAAGAGAAATAAATTTAATACAAAGAAAATACTAAATAGTAATGAAAATACTATATATACAAATGTTTAAATGAAAAATGAATAAAGAGCCAACATTGTAAAGTGAGCCAATGGTTGGGCCCACACAATTCAAGAGAAGAATATTTTGATAGGACATATAAGCTATTAGGTAAATATTAATTGGTTTTTGGGTTCAATAAAGAAAATGTACAATCTTAAAGCAAGGGGATACAAAGGCTTAGGCCGCCGTCGAATTTCTCCCTATTTGAATAACAGCAGAAGAGAAACAAGTGTAAAGATGAGCCGAGCAGCAGCAGCAGCAGCTAAGGGCGGGAAGAAGAAGGGGGCAAGCTTCGTCATTGACTGTTCGAAGCCAGTGGAGGACAGTATCATGGAGATTGCTTCTCTTGACAAGTTCCTTCAAGAGAGAATTAAGGTTGGTGGAAAAGCTGGTGCTCTTGGAGATTCCGTTGCTGTTACTCGTGATAAGAACAAAATCACCGTCACTTGCAACTCCACTTTCTCCAAGAGGTACCTCAAATACCTAGTCAAGAAGTACTTGAAGAAAAATAACGTCAGGGATTGGCTTAGGGTGATTGCTTCCAACAAGGACAGGAATGTTTATGAGTTACGCTACTTCAACATTGCTGAGAATGAAGCAGATGAAGAAGATTAAACATGGCCATTCAACGGCCCTTTATCTCCTTCTTGAGTCAACCTCTTTTTTAGAACCTTATATCATCTGTTTGAGTTATCAATGAGTCTAATATTCTCACTTCTAGATTATTGATTTTTTGTTCCCTTATCAGTAAAAGAAAACATCACTTCGATAAAAAAAAAAAAAAAAGGATACAAAGGCTTAAAGAAAGAAAGAGTAGGCAGTTACGAAAATGCCCTTGTCATACAACCAGGCATATTGACAAAGACATACCTGGTTGTAGAATCTTCTACTAAGTAGTAAAGTAATACGTGTGGAAAATATTTTTAAAAATTTCTATTAATTATACTAGGCATGACAAGTGTACTCTTCAAATTAAGTCCAAACTTTCTGTATGTATTGTAGTTGCGTGACGTCTAATGATTTACTATTATATAGAACATGATAATGTATATATAGTGGTGGAGTCAGAAATTTACTCAAGGATGTCTAAAAATAATGGTTTGTGGCAATTAAAATAAAAAAAATAATATTGTGTTATTTGGGGTTCGAACCCAAAACTCCTTCAGTCAAATAGATAACTATTACCACTACGCTAAAAACATAACTTTTGTCAAGGGTGTCAAACTTTAAATATATATCCGTTAAATATAGAATTTGACATATTTATACAATGTAATTTTCCGACGAGTGGTGTACAATTCTATAGATATATGTAGTGCACATCTATACTTGCCAGTTAGGTTAACGGCATTAATTGCATGTTGCCGGCATATGTATATATATCTTCTCTAATTTTGCATATATAAAATATACAACAATCAACGTAATCTACCTTAAATTTTACACCTATGATGTATAAATATCCGTATTCGGAAATTATCCCATTTATTGAGAGTTATAGATAAATTAAATCTAAAAAGGTAATATTTATCACTAGTCTAGAATTAACTGATGATAAAAAGGCCTTAAAATGACATTGCATATCATTACCACAAACGCTAAACCAACATTGACTCAAAATAAGAGAGTATATTTTATGTTGAAAGCTAACGCGAACAACACTTTTGCTCACATGACTGACTAGCTCAAGGTTGGCCCGCATTTTCACAAGGAAAATTTGATAACTTGTGCCGTAGCTATAACAAGTTTCAGAAAATTTTGATTTGAAATTAGTGTTTGTTTATGATATTTGAATAAAATTTCAATTTTATTGTTCGAAATTTTGATTTCAAATCTCAAGTTCTACTAAAAAGTAGGATGTCAATTCAAGTTTGTAACATCGATTTATTCTTTTTTAACAAAAATTTACTTGATCCATAAGTTCATATTTTGAAGAAAAAAATTTAAATTTTGTAAAAATAATAATCTTGATGTGAACATTTTTTTAACAACTCGCTAGATCATTTTGAGTAGTAGAGTTTTTTCTTTCATAAAAGCCTCTTTCGGAAAAATTTTAAATGAGAATTTTGAACTATTGATTTAACAAAGGCTATTTAATTAGCGGATAAATTTTAAATAATTAATTTAGTTGGTGATTAATGGACTAAGTCCATAATTTATTTAATACCAAGTAATTTGGCTCATCTATAAAGATGAGTTAAGATTAATTGAGGGTTAATAATTCTTTTTATCATACTATAACTCATTACCGCTTCTACCTGCACACGATCAAAGAAAATAAAACCTCAACATCTACGGGAGCAAGAACGAAACCTCTTTATGTAAGTGTTGGATAGTTAGAAATTGTATTTTTGCTTATGTGTTAGGAATTAGTGGCATAGGACGAGAAATAAGATTTTTGGTTGGAAAGAAAAAGGAAAATAATCAATTTTTGGAATATATTGACACTGCAACACGTGATGGTTGCTAATGGGGTAAAATAATTGTTAGTTAGAAAAAAAATTAATCATTGGCAAAGCAAGGATATGGCATAATTGGTTTATGTGCATCTCTGTTTTGTTAAGGTTACAGGTTGTGAAGTTATTGATTTTAATTTTGATTTGTAGTCCAAGGAAGAAATTGTATTTTTGCTTATGTTTTGTTTTGCACCTACAGAGTTGGAGGACATAATCAGTTGAGACCAAGTTAAAAAACACGTTTATGTATTATGCCTGAAAATCTATTGCAACTAAAAGTATGTATTGTTGCAGTGTGTATAGTTTCAACAATGTATTTTATAAGGTTCTAATTAGGATGAGTGACTACTTTCTTATGCTAAATTTTGTAATTTTATAATTTAAGAACTACTCCTTATGTTCTTGTTTACATGTCATGATTGGCAAAATTAGATATTCCAAATATTTTGTCATTTCTGGAAACCAAGAAAGAATTACATAACCCTTGGTAGTGACAGGGTCTTATTTCAAGGATACACAAGTATAGAACAATGACTTATATAGCATTTTGACAGTGCTCGACAGACATCCAAATGATCCAATGCTTATGGCTCATTATAGACATATTATACACTAGAATATTGTGTACGTAATATATATTCTAGTATTAATTCTTGATCTACCAACATCGTCTACAGTGGAATAGGGATAGCAAGCAGAGGTTGAGCTTTTGCCAGGGTAATACCAAATTTTTCCTCCATGGCCAAATCTTTAGGTGCAATTCCACCATCTAGCTTCCAATTAAAGGTATTTATCAATGAACCTAGCGCGATTGAAATCATCCTAATAGCCAAAGGCAATCCAGGGCAAATTCTTCGACCAGCACCAAATGGAATTAGCTCAAAATCCCGACCTCTAACATCTTTATCTGACTCCCAAAACCTCTCCGGTTTAAACTCCAATGGGTCTTTTCATAGACTAGAGTCGCGCCCTATTGCCCATACATTCACAAGAACTTGTGAGTCTTTTGGAATAGTAGAGCCATGAAGCTCAATATCTTCCTCAACCTTGCGCGGAATTAGGAAAGGAACTTGTGGGTGTATTCGAAAGGTTTCTTTTACGATGAACCTCAAGTAAGGAAATTTTGCAACATCAGCTTCATCTATTAGTTTGCCTCTGCCAATTACTTGTCCTAGTTCTTCTTGTGCTTTCCCGAAAGTATGTGGATTCTTGAGTAGTGCTGCCATTGCCCACTCCAATGTATTTGATGTCGTATCTGTCCCTGCTGCAAACAGGTCCTGCAAAACTTACTAGCGTAAGATCATATGAAGTAGATGCCATATAAAATCAAGTGAAAAATTCCAAAACATATATTGCTTTCAATTAGTCAAACTTGAGTTGTGACTTGTGAGCCTTTGGTGCGGAGGTTTGGCTTGACCCCTACTATATCAATGTATAACAAAAAGTTACAAAGAGGTCAGAGGGGGGCATGATCCTTATGTTAGAGGGACTAGCACTAAGGTTACACCAAAAAGATTGATGAGAAGGAGTGACCTATTCATACTAGCTTAAGAAAACAGTTATTTATATAACTAATTCGTCAAACTATCTTTATTAATTGATGTTTAGTATTAGATCTTGGAAAATAATTTGAGAAATTGTCTTATCTGATATATTAAAAGTGGCAAGTAAAATATAAATGAACATTGGTCGATTTGGGGAAAGAAGGGTAGAGAATAAACTAACCATACACAGTCGCTCGGTTTGATTTCTGTCAATTTCATGAGGGCTAATGTCGAGAAGGGCATCTAACACATCAACATTTTCACGATTTCCCAATTCCCTTTCCTTTAGCCACTCATCGATCAAATCACTTGTTAACTAGTGTAGATGGTTAGCAAGCTAGATGGTTGAGTTAGTTAACTAATTAGCTAGAGTTAGTTAACAATATAGACATCTGACATTAGTTAGTTACAAGCTCATGTGATTAGTATAAATACACAAGTGTACAAATTCAATGAATCAAGTTACATAATTCAATCAATACAATTTCTTTCTTCCTCTCTACATTTCTGTAAAGCTTAAAGCTCCAACTATGGAGCTATCATGGTATCAGAGCCCACGATCATAGAGAATCCATTATCCAGAAGAAGGATTAGGTGCTTCGACTTCATCATTCCTAAAAACTAGTGAATCGAAAGAAGTTACTTAAAGGTTCCCATGACTGGAACTACAATGAATGCAGCTGGAGATGGAACTGCTAGCACTGTCAGTGGTACACGCACAACAACATTCCCTGTGATTGATCATAATCATCCCCTGTTTCTTCAGAATACAGAAGTTCCAGGTAGTTCCCTAATCTCACTACAATTAACAGGTTCAGAGAACTATGCTTTGTGGAGTAGGTCTTTTCGAATTGGCTTAGTAGGTCGAAGTAAGCTAGGTTTTGTGGATGGAAGGTTTCCTAAGTCTCTGTTTGAGCCTGAATTACATGATCAGTGGGAAAAATGTAATGCAGTAGTTTTAAGTTGGATTATGAATACAGTGAGACCTGGTCTCCTTAGCTCTGTTGTATATGCATCTGATGCTAGAAATGTGTGGCCAGATCTGAGAGAAAGGTTTGACACTGTGAATGGATCCAGAGTTTTTCAGCTGCACAGAGAGATTCATTCTCTCACTCAAGGAACAATGTCAATCGCTGACTATCATTCAAGGTTGAGAGACCTCTGGGACGAGTATGATGCTATCATGCCATACCCTCAGTGTCCGTGTCCTGAATAAAAAAAGTTTGGTGAACATTGTGATTATCAAAGGTTATTGCAATTCTTAATGGGGTTAAATGAGTCGTATTCCTTCACTCAACAAAGCATATGCACTACTAATTGATCAAGAAAGTCAGAGAAGTCTGGCTAGTACTAGTTCCACCAGCTCAGGGATGATAGAAGGCATAACAATGTATACTCACAGACACAACACCTACAATAATGGAGCTGGTTCATCTAAGGTGTCTTCTGCGAAATCATTCTCAAGTGTTGGTGATCACAATGAAGGATAAAATCACAGTACTAGCTCTTCAGGAGGAAGCTACAAGGCTAGAAAAAACTTCTTACAATATGAACATTGTGGATGTAAGGGTCATTCCAGAGAACAGTTCTACAAAATAGTGGGATATCCTGCAGACTTCAAGTCTAAGAAGAAACCTCTGAACACAAGGATGTATGCTAATCAGGTGGATCTCCACTCTAATCCTGGACATGAGAACATAGGCTGCAGCAACAAAGGAAACAACATTACAGGAAAAGGAACAGGTCCTCTGTCTGGAGTTGTTTTCACTCCTGCTCAGTATTAACAAATTATTCATCTGCTATCTAGATCAAGTGGTGAGAACACAACAGCTGAACCATCTGCAAACACTGCCACTACCGAAGATTCAGGTAGTTCCCCTATTACTATGTCATGTAATTATGCAAGTAGAAAATGGATAGTTGATACTGGAGCTTCACATCATATCACATCTGACCTTGGCATTCTAAACAAAGCTAGGTATGTGCCTGAACAAGGAGAAAGTAAAGTTCATTTACCAAATGGTAAAGTAGCATCAGTTACTCACATTGGAAGTGTTTGTGTGTTAAACAATCAACCTATATCTAATGTGTTATTCTTACATGACTTCAGGTTTAACTTGTTGTCAGTCTCAAAGATAACCAAAGAACTACAATGCATGGTGTGTTTTTTCCTTGACTTCTGTCTTTTCCAGGACCTCTACACTGGTCCGGTGAAGGGGATTGGTAAGGAGGAACATGGTTTATACATACTACATGAATGATCAAGTCAAGCTCCAAGTCAGCTGGTCAACTGTAGTATAAACAAGTCTGTTAGTTCTGTTACTCATTCAAAGTCAGTGTCACTGCCAGTGTGACTCCTATCAACATGGATTCTGAGTCAGTTCTGCCCTCTGAATCCCCACCTCTTATATCTCCTGCTCATATCCCAATTTTTCCTATGGTGCCAGTTGTATCTTCAAGAAGATTAGGCAGAACAACTAAACCCTTTGCAGGACTTTGTTACACAGCCAAAAGCAAAAACTAGCTCTTGTCTCTATCCACTAGCTTCTCATCTCACTTACTCTCATCTATCCCCATCTTACAGTCACACTTTGCAAGCTTATTCAGCTATATCTGAACCAGTAACCTTCAAAGAGGCTGCTGCTGATCCTGCTTGGGTAAAAGCTATGAATGCAGAGATTGCAGCTCTAGAGGCTAATAAAACATGGAGCATTGTCGATCTTCCACCGGGCAAGGTACCTATTGGGTGCAGGTGGATCTATAAAATAAAATTTCTGGCCTCAGGAGAAGTTGAGAGGTTCAAGGCCAGGCTGGTAGCTAAGGGGTTCAGTCAGAGAGAAGGTTTTGATTATGGAGAAACTTTCAGTCCAGTTGCTAAGATGGTCACTGTGAGAGTTGTGGTAGCTCTGGCTGCTTCAAAAGGATGGTATATTTATAAGATGGATGTGCACAATGCCTTTCTTAATGGTGATCTCAATGAAGAGGTGTACATGCAGATTCCTGATGGCTTTGCAAACCAGGGGGGAAGCAAGAAGGTGTGCAAATTACACAAGTCTTTATATGGTCTAAAACAGGCACCTAGGCAATGGAATTTGAAGCTAACTGAGGCATTGGTGTAGATGGGATTTACGCAAAGTCACTTTGACTACTCACTCTTCACTAAACAAGCTAAGGGGGATATTGTGATAATATTAGTGTATGTGGATGATCTTCTGATCACTGGGAGTAATTCTCAATAGTTATGCAAAGACCAGACAGGAAATTCAAACCAGCTTCAAGATGAAAGATCTAGGTGAACTCAAATTCTTCCTTGGAATTGAGTTCTCTAGATCCAACAGGGGTATTTTGATGACATAAAGAAAGTATGCTTTGGAACTGATTTTGGAGTCTAGGCTAGGAGGGGCTAAACCTGTCTACACACCACTAGAAGTGAATCAAAAACTCACTTCTATCAAATATGATGAGCAAGTTAATGACACAGACACAAGGACTGAAAGTGATGATCTACTTCAAAATCCTACAAGGTATCAAAGACTAGTCGGAAGGCTTCTCTATCTCACTATGACAAGACCAGATCTTGCCTTCACTATATAGGTGCTAAGTCAATTCATGCACTCTCCTAAACAGTCATATTTAGAGGCTGCACTAAGAGTGGTGAGATATATTAAGGAAGCACCTGGTTCAGGATTAATACTAATGCCATCTGATCAAATTGCACAACTCACTGCCTATTGTGACTCTGATTGGGGAGCATGTGTGGAAACTAGGAGATCAGTCACATGATATCTAGTGAAGTTTGGAGGTGCTTTAGTGTCTTGGAAATCTAAGAAACAAGAAACAGTGTCAAAGAGTTCAGCTGAGGCAGAGTTCAGGAGCATGGCTGCTTGTGCAACTGAGATCACTTGGTTAATAGGCCTGTATAAAGAGCTGGGAGTGTATGTAGATCTTCCTGTGCATATGATATGTGACAGTAAGGCAGCTATTCAAATAGCTGAAACCCAACCTTCCATGAGAGAACTAAACACATAGGCATTAATTGCCATTTTGTGAGGGAAAGAATTTGCCAAGAAATGCTGAAAACTGAACACATCAACACTAAACATCAACTTGCTGATTTACTAACCAAAGGGCTGGGAAGGATACAACACAACTTGCTGATGAGCAAACTTGGGATGACTAATATGTTTCAACCATAAGCTTGAGGAGGAGTGTTAACTAGTGTAGATGGTTAGCAAGCTAGATGGTTGAGTTAGTTAACTAATTAGCTAGAGTTAGTTAACAATATAGACATCTGGCATTAGTTAGTTGCTCATGTGATTAGTATAAATACACAAGTGTACAGATTCAATGAATCAAGTTACATAATTCAATCAATACAATTTCTTTCTTCCTCTCTACATTTCTGTAAAGCTTAAAGCTCCAACTATGGAGCTATCATCACTCATAATTGTGATGCATTTTAGTATAATAATCAGTTGAGCGTCGCCTTATACCTTGTGGATCAATCTTTTTAAGAAAGGGGAAATAGTCCACCAAATTGGGTTTACTAGCCTCAACCATGATCTTACATACCAATTCCTTAAATTCTTTAGCAGAATCGGAAAACGGATCAGTCAAATCTTTAGAGAAAATAGTGTTGGACAACAAATTTAAGGTAGTTCTAAAAGTTGCTCTGCTGATATCTACTGCTTCACCAACTTTAATACTTTTGTGACAGTAATCAATCAACTCCTAGATCTTTTCTGTCCTCAGATGCTCATTAGCGTCTAGCTTGTTTCCTGTGAATATAATTAATCTACTCTAATTTTTAGTGTAAACAAATTGGGTCAGGACTCATTTTATCCACTCAAATGCATATTTTGAAGTCTTAATTACCTGAGAATATGTGAGAGTTCACAATCTTACGAAGCGTTCTCCACTAAGAGTTGTTGACAGGTAACCATATAACTGAGAAATCATTGTGATTGCAGGCACGGATAGCATCAATAACAAACCTATTGGAAAAGGCTAAATCTTGCTTTTGCATCACTTCTTTTGCCAAAACAGACGACGAAATGACCACTGCGTTTATTTGTCCCAATTTGAGATTCATAATTGGACCATATTTTTTTGCGAGTTGAGTAAGTGAAATGTGGGGTTTATGACCAAGCAAATGAAGATTTCCGATGATAGGCAAAGGGAAGGGACCTGGTGCAACTCTTTTGGTTCTTCTTCTAAGTGAAATCAATATTACTCCACGCATCAAAATCCAGACGAATAACAGTCCTATCAAAATGTTAAGGTACTCTATTTTTCTCTTTAGTTTCTTGGCTTATCAAGTAGGGAATATATACTGGTTCTTGGAGGCAATGGAACCATTGCGTAAGGTATTTATTTATTTATTTATTTTTGTATGGAGTCATTTTATATGGAGTACTTGATTTTGTAAGGAATTTTCTGTTAGGTAGCCGGACAAAAGAAGGAAAAGGATTGTTCATTTTGAGGTAATATCTCATATGATCACTCAACTTTAAATGTTTTACTTAGAAAGTCGCTCAACTTAGGCTTGTTCACTTAGAAAGTTACTCAACTTTGTTTTATAACTCAAAAGTTACTCAACTATTGATATTTCATTTATAAAGTCACCCAATCAATATAAATACTTTTTTAATTAAATTTTATTGAAATAAAATATCTATTTTAATTATCTTATCGCCCACTCTAATTATTTAATTATATTTTCCTTGTGAAAAACGTACCGTAGCGATTGCCAAAAAAATAATTCTCTTTTCTATTCTAGCAATTGTCTAACTGGAACTAATGGGTGAAAAATATTTTTTTTTGTTTTTAAAAAAGGTTGGAATCAAGAAGTTAAGA
>JAJONS010063440.1:0-20880 GCA_029582315.1 Solanum tarnii x Solanum tuberosum
GATAAGTTTATTAGTGCATGTTTTAAGAATTCAACCACGTCTAATGTTTTGAAAAGTATTTCAATAAAATAAAAAGTCCCTTCTTTGTAATGGGTGAATTGAGCACAAAGTTATATTGATTATTTTGAGAGTAGTATTGAGCACCGAATTGGGTTGGAATCTTTTATAACTATGAAGTCCCATAAAACTACGTAGCCAATGTAGGATAGAATAACATTGATTCTTCATGCGACTCCTCATTGCCTCTGAGAAAGCCTATTAGATGGATCCATAGTCACAATATCATCCTATACCTGGAAAAGTATAGGATGGCCCTTGCAATGTGGGCAAAGAGTTGTATCTTTTCTAGGCTCATGGTAATGGTTGTCGGTTAGAGAAACTCCCCATAAAGTAAAGTATGTTATTTTCATGTTTCTTTCATTGTATATCTTATTGTAAAGCTTAAATGGTTTTCATTTCATATTCATGTATTGATCTAGTTATGTTGTTTCCAGCCATTCAAGTCAGTTAAGTGTTTACTCTAACCCTATCACTTACCAGTACATTCAATGTACTGACGTCATTCGACCTGCATCTTATTATAATGCAGATATATGTGCTCAGGATCATCAATAGATGTTTCATCAAGATCATTATCCACTTGTATACAGTATTTGGTCAGGCCTCCTTGCTTCGGGAAGACTTCATTTCATTCCGCTTAGTAGTATTTGAGGTGTCGTGGGTGTTGTCCCGACGTCTATCTTACATTGTTAGAGGCTTCATATACATACAGAGTTAGATGCTTCCATTGTTTTTCTCAGGATATTTTATTTAACTTATGAATCATGTTAAGTGTTTGCAAGACATTATTTTAAGGCTTTATTGAATGTCTAGGTATTCATCGATTTTAAGTTTCTGCATATTGTTTAGTGTCATGTAAGTCATGTAGCTAGGTCAAGGGTTTGCTTGGGGATCAGAAATGGTTCTTGAGTGCTAGTCACGTCTAGGGTGTAGGCTTGGGTCGTGACATACACGATGTCCATGGAGGGACCATGGCCAAAACAGAGTTTCACAATATTTTTAGGGAATGTGAATTAGGTGAATTAAAAAATTGGTAATCTTTAGGCTCAAACATTTGGATAGAAGGGAGAAATTTATCATTTTGGTTGGTTGTTTTTAAGCTTAAATGGACTCATTATCAACAATGTCCTATGATCATTTCCCAATTATGAGTCTAAATCATCTTAGCAAGACCAATGTGGCAAGTTCTAGATTGACACATACTATATGAATATACAAACAATCTCACACACACATGGCACCTTGTTTTACTATTAAATCATTAATGCATTTGGTTCATGTTATAGCTTAAGTTATGTTGTCTAATCAATTCCTATCATGTCAGATAAAGATCCTACACATTCAACTTATCAAGCACACAAATACAACACATCACAAATTCATGGGGTATCCTTTTTTCATGTTATTTTGTCATCATGCTTTCATTCTAGTCTACTTCTACACTTATACAATCATAAACATGTTGGTTCAACAGAAATTAAATATTTCCTTGGGAAAAAAGAACAAGGCAAGAAAATCTCAAGAAATGATTGCTAGTTGGGTTATTCAAATTTCACCATAACACTCACAATCCGTTCACCCCACCCCCACAAAAAATATAGTACAATGCCCTCAATGCACAAAAGAAAATAGAGCATATGGTGAAAAAAGCTTGTGGCGCATAAGCACCGATGACCAATCAAGAAGTGGGTGGGTCTGGTGACCCCGAACCCGTTGGATCAACATGTGGGATGCCCTTAGCGACACCCTCAACTCTAACTGTAGGAGCACCATCAGTAGTTCCCCTCCAACTAGATGCACCGGCAGCCAACTCTCTCTCTATAAGTTGATGCATCTTCTGATTAACTCGCGACTGTCGCTGCGCCACCTCAACATGGTGCCTCTCCCTCTTTCTAGCCCTTCTCTCCTCCTCTGTATCAGTAGTATGACCAGAAGTACATGTGCACTTTCTAAGCGCATGAGGGGGTTGAGGGAATGATCATTATTACCAAAAATAGTGCATGTAGCACCACATGATCTACATTATCATCCACTAGGTCAAATCACCGGGACAACAATGTCTACGGCGGCTAAGACATGAATGTCAACCCGAAGTTTTGCCAACTCCATCTGAAATGCAGTTATACCAATAGTAGGCCCAGGTTGAGGCCTCTCCAGCATCTGGAGCTCAAAAGCATCAATCATTTGGTGCACAACCTGTATTTTCACCTCAACTACCTTCTCAGTCTGTGCTTTTGATTCTTCGACATACTTTCTCATCCATGGCGTAATATGCTGCAAGAGAGTTGCCATTTGAGTCTCAAATTTCTAGACTCTAGCTAGTGGCAGCATGGCAAACCCAATAGGAGTATGAGAACGTAGTGTGCTCATAGCTAGGCTGGACGAAGTGGAAGATAGAGCATTCATATCAGGCTCCTTAGTAGGGGCAGGAATGGTTCCCTCATCTGCCTAGTTAGTGGAAAGTACATTGCCCATAGGTAGTAAATCAACTAGGATACCCTTCCGTGGAGCCACGGGGTTTGCAACATCCCGTATCAAACCCAACATTGACCGCCTTGGTCACCTCAATCAACCTATCACATCCCTATACTGTAACAATAGTCTCTCTACATAGGAGGAAGATCAGACATGGAAATGGTAAGGTGGTCTTCTCCCAAAGGCCCTCCATTGAATCTTAGATATCATAAGAAGTCTATCTCATGCCTCGCCATCAAAGAAACAAACATCGCAACACGATCTCAAGTAACTATTATCAACTTACGTGGTGGATAATCTGGTTTGGAAAATGGACCACCAGAACTTGGCTGCAAAATTTAGAGTCGCCTTCTTTATAGGTAGAGTCATGTCACGAACCCACTCGGCGTTCTCTCTTTCATCAGCAACGTGCTTAGCCATCCAGCGTAGCACTCTCTCTCTCTACTTAGTATTACACATGGCTTCTTTATTTTTTACCATCC
This sequence comes from Solanum tarnii x Solanum tuberosum, assembly GCA_029582315.1. Classification (NCBI taxonomy): domain Eukaryota; kingdom Viridiplantae; phylum Streptophyta; class Magnoliopsida; order Solanales; family Solanaceae; genus Solanum; species Solanum tarnii x Solanum tuberosum. The sequence continues at coordinate 3,018 of JAJONS010063440.1, forward strand.
CCATCAGGTAGTCATACTCAGTTGTATTAATCGATTGAGCATGTGAAGAACCGTAAATAAAATGGTGTATTGTAGCCTCCGATAAGTTGACGGGGGTGCCCTGCACTAAAGTAGTCAATAGTGGGGGTTGAGCTCGTGGTGACAAAGCGTTTTGTACAATAGTTGTGTAGGAAGCATAAAACTCCCTAACCATCTCCGGGCTATACCTCCCCGAAGTCTCTGCCATCCACTAACATATGTGCCGCTTGAAAAACTTATGAATCTCTGGCACTGTGTGAAGGCTGTCTGTGAGCAATCGTCTATCCTAAGTAATGGTCTGATTGTAGCCTGAATACCCATCTAGAAAACAATACCAACCCTTCCGGCAAGATTATCTTATATTTGATCCATGAACGACATTGGGAAGTGATCTTTCTCAGTCCATGAATTCAACTTGCAATAATCTATACAAACTTTCCAACCACTAATAGGCCTCATTGGAACGAGATCATTCTTCGCATTAGGAACCACAATATTCCTCCCTTTTTTGGCACACATTGAACAAGACACACCCACTTACTATCAGCAATCAGATATACTACCCCAACATCTAACCACTTGATGATTTCCTTCTTCATAACCTCTTGCGTTGGCAGATTCAACCTCCTTTGTTTATGAATACTTGGTTTGCTATCAGGCATGAATTAAATCTTATGAGAACATATACCCGTGGTAATACCAATAATATCATCAATAGTCTATCATATCACCTTTTGAATCTTCGTAGCACCGATATCAACACCTTTACTTTCCTTTCATTCAAGTTATTAGCAATAATAACTACAAAGTATTATTTTAGCCCAAGAACACATACTGCAAATGAGATGGAAGAGCTTTTAGCTCCAATTTTAGAGGCTCATCAATAGATGGTTTTGCAGTTGGAGCGTCTTGATTCTTCAAATCAAGATCTAGCTTCTTTGGTTAGCGACGAGCAAAACTTATCCCATCAAGTGCATCTACTAACTCATCATATTCATCAATACCATCTCCATCAAAATTCATGATCACAGCAGCTAGCGCTTCAACACCCAATCTTTCATCAATAGACACCTCCGATTCTACCTTAACAATATGGTTCACAACATACAGCGACTTAAGATCACTTTGATGCTTCATTGATTTACAGATATGGAAGGTCACTTCTTCATTGTTCAATCGGATCTTCATCTGCCCTCTTTCTATATCAACTAACGCACGCCCAGTATCAAGTAATGATCTTCCTAAAATAATGGGGACTTGAAAGTCAACCTCGCATTCTAATATCATAAAGTCCAGCAGAAAGATGAACGCTTCAACTTTCACAAGGACATCATGTAGCACCCTAATTGGTTTTTTCACAGTTCTATCAACCATAAGTAGCCGCATTGCAGTCTGCTTGGGGGCTCCTAAGCCCAACTTCTTGTACACAAAAGCGGCATCAGATTTATGCTAGCGCTCAAATCACATAGGGCCTTATCTATTTGCAATATACCAATAGTACATGGAATGGTAAAAGCTCTAGGATCCTCCTTTTTCTACACTAGTAACCTAGTAGGAATAGCGCTACAATGCTGCAACCTATCATCGCCTTAAAAAATGATCGTCCTCTATTTAGTCGACAAATCCATTATGCACTTAGCATAACCGAGCATTTGTTCAAGTGATTTAATCAAAGGAACATTTATTGATAACTGTTTCTACATGGATATGAACCTTAGATACTTTTCGTCTTCAGACTTCTTAGCCAACCTTTGATTTGTGGGAAGGGAGGTGGAGGTCTCGACATAAGGATGATCATTTGCGTTACCTCAGCCTCCTTATCATTCTGATCTCTAGGCTCCTCAAGTACCTCAACTTCTTCTTCCTCCGGCTCGTTCCTACTTTTCACTCTAGTTGGCATAGGAGGGTCAATAGTCTACTTTCCACCCCTAGTAGTAACTGACGTACAATATATGTCATTCTTTTAATTTTGAATGGTCTTGTTGGGAAGTGTTCCTTGTTGGAGTGGATTCATAAATGAAGATAGCTAGCTCAATTACTGCTCGATCTGTCGAATAGATACTTCATGTGACTCAACCTTTTGACCAATACCTGATAAATTATTTCTCATCTTTTTCATATTGTTATCTATTAAGTCAAACCTTTTTCATCTTCTTAGCCATCATATTCACAATTCGATTCAAACTTGATCCTCCATCTCAGTTTCCTGGTTGAATATAAGGGTCGCTCTTGTCACTTCTGTTGTTGTACCCATTCCTATTGTAATTGTTGTCACAATTACAGTTCCCATCACAAACATAGCTCCCTTCATAGTTATATTTACCATAGTTCCGACCTTGATTTTCTTGGCATTGGCATCAATTATCCTTATTAGATGCTTGGACATTGGTCTGAAAACCTCCGTTTGATCATTCACAAGATTCAAATCCTCCTCATAAATATACTCATCAACTCGTGGTGCTCTAGTCTGATTGTTCACTGCATTTACTTTCTTAGCATTTCCACTTACATGTTTAAACTCTAAGCCAACATTTGTTCTCAATTGTGCCATTTCCTCCCGAATGTCATTATTGGACTAGTTCTGTGTGACTTGTATTGAAAAAGTACTCCTTCTAATAGCCGATGTTTGAGTGATCCACACCTTATTATTCTTGGAGATCCTTTCAAGTTTCTCAGAAATCTCTTGAAACGTGTTTGCTTCGTAAAATCCTCCAAACATAGTATCTAGCACAACTTCCCATTATTATCTAGCCCTCGATAAAAGTATTTATTTAGCGGCTCATCATCAATTCGGTGATTCAGATCACTCCTTATATAACCAATGGATCTCTCCCATGCATCACCAACTAATTCTCCAGGTGTAGCCACAAAATTATGAATTCTATTTTTTAGCTTCATCTCTTTTGAAATCGGGAAATATTTGGCTAAGTACACTCTATGTAGTTCTTCCCACGTGGTGATTGAGTTGTATGGTAGCTCAGACAGTCATACTGTAGCGTCACTTGTCAGTGATAATGGAAACACGCTTAAAGAAATTTCATCCATGTCTAAATCTGGTCACCCCACACTGCTCAAACAGAAACTTTTGACTTTACTTAGATGAGCATATGGGTCTTCTGATGGTAGCCCAACAAACAACCCTCTAGCTGTGGTCATTTGCATAAGGCTGCATGTAACCATAAATTTATGTCCGGTAGGCAATGGAGATACCACGATGTTACTTGTCGATCATGTAATATTATGGTCCACCATATAGTTAAGACGCACATCGGGTGTTGGTTGATTTTGCACTCTCTCTGCATTGTCAAAGATAGGGTTATCCTGGACATGTATAGGAACTCCCATAACTCCTTGAGGTTGGAATCCAACAAAATTCCTATTACCCTCTCCGATAGAACCTTCACTGATTCCCTGATTTTGACCTCTTCCAGCCATTCTTTACAAAGTTTTTCTTAGTTCAGGATTGTAGAGGGTCAGGGGATTGCCTTGACTTCGTGTATTTGGCATACTTTGCAAATAAGACCCGTAGAAAATAAAAACAAAAATAAAAGTAAAATTAGGAAATAATTGACTAAAGTTCAATAATGAAATTAGTGTAATCTAAAAGTCTTATTCCCCGACAATGGTACCAAATTTTGATACGCCCAAATTACACTTCCCTAAAGATGTATAAGCGGTTGTTGTCAAATAAAGAACCTAATTGAGGTTAGGATCGATCCCACGAGGAATGATCTAGACTTAGGCTAATTTATGGTTAGTTGTACATTTAGTCGGATTAAAAAGGGGATTTATAAATAGAGTAATTGTTGATTTTATTTGTAATAACAAGTAAGCAGGATTCATAATTTGCAATATCAATATGAGATTGAAACTAGGCCATGCATGTTCCCCACAAGTTCTTAATGCAGTAACCCTAATAATAGCAATTCTTTCCTAGTGCTTAACATGCAAAGTTGGTAAGTTAGGTATCTCCTAAGTGATTGGTTGTCCAAACAGGGAATTTCACCACACAACTTGGTCGGTCTACGGGTGTATACTTTACTAACCCTTACCCTTGACCTTAGATTAGCCCTCACGTATTTAGATCAGGCTATTAGATAGAGGATTATCACATTAAATCTTTGTTGTTTAACCTCTTTCTCATTCATTACTTCCTTATTCTGGCAAGTAGGAATGAGGCAAATTCTAACGTTATGCACCGTTAAAAAGCATTCAAAACAAAGAAATTAACAATACATGCATAAACACTATTCCATAATTACTTAATTATTAGTTTTACATTGTTAATTACTCATGGTTCCCACAACCCTAGTTGTGGATTTAGGTATTCATGCTTGAGAATTCACAATTCAAATTAAGGTTAATAGCATAAATCATGAACTTACAATTAGAATAGATGAAATTTAGAATCTTTAATTGAAGAACAAATGCAAATTTCATAAACCAAACTTCAAGAATTAAATGCCAAAAATGTTTGCAAAATAATTTTCAAAGCCAAAATAAAATATCTCAAAACGTCTAACAACCCAAAAATGAAACTTACAACTAATGTTTATAGAAAACAAATCCTAAACCAAGTAGGACACAAATTACTAAGAAAATCTGGCTTTGGGCAATGTCACCTTCAGTTGACCATCGAAGGAACGACAGCTCGTAGGTGCTTCCGTCAGTTAGCAGTTAGTCAAAATTCTAGTGAGTTCTATCTACAGGCATGACCTACGGCTCGTAAGTCTAAGCACAACCCGTCCAGTTCATCCGTCGTTCATGGACTGGAACTCATCCTTTCTGAATTTTTCTACGACTCTTCATGTATGACACGTAGTAGCAACTACGACTCGCCGTTCAACTATCATCGTTCCATACTTAGCTTCAATCCTTAGTACTTCAACCAACGACTTCAACCTACGACTCATCATAGGACTGATGACTCGTAAGTCCAGTCGTAAATCACCAAAATCTTGTATCTGCAACATTTTAAAACCAACTGCTCCAAAACATATTTCTTGCAAAATCAGACCAAAATACCATCACTTCTAATAACAAAATGCTTAAGACGCATGAGAAATTGTAAGTTTAATGCATCAAAAGTACAGTAAGTTCATGGTACATCAGATAATGGGACATCATATCGGCCTCGGCCTTATGTAGCACCATCAACCCTTTGATTCCTCCATAAGACCTTCACATACGCAACTTCCTTATTTGTCAACTTCTTAACTTGCTGGTCCAAAATCCTATCCAAAACCTCTTAATAAGAGAGACTCTCATTTATACCAAGGCTCTCCAATGGTACAATAGATGTCGGATCACCAACATATTTATTCAACAAAGAGACATGGAAAATGGATGCTTCGATGCTAAGTCATTAGGCAAATCAAGTTCATAAGTAACCTTACCAATACACCTCAAACTCTTATATGGGCCTACATAATAGGGAATAAGCTTCCCTTTCTTTTCAAACCTCATTACACCTTTCATGGGTGAAATTTTCAAGTAAACCCAATCATCTACATCAAATTCTAAGTCTATTGTCCTAACATCGGCATAGGACTTCTGTCAAATTTGAGTCATTTCAAACCTTTCTCTAATAAGCCAAGCATTCTACATAGCCTCATGTACCAATTAGGGACCTATCAAAGCAACTTCACCTACTTTAATTAAACCTATTAGAGATCTACACGTCCTACCATAAAGAGCTTAACATGGAGCCATATCAATGTTTGAATGATAGATATTATTATAAGCAAACTCAATCAAAGGGAAATAATCATCCCAATTACCCTTTGAAGTCAATCACATAAGCTCTCAACATATCTTCCAAAGTTTGGATAGTACGCTCCGTTTGCCCATATGTTTGTTAATGAAAGGTTGTACTAAGTTTAATATAATATTTCCAAACTGAGAAGTAAATTGGGTACCACGGTCGGAGATAATGGATAGGGTCAATTCATGCAACCTAACCATATCCCTTAGATACAACTTAGCATAGTCCTCCGCCAAATAAGAAACCTTGACGGAAATGAAATTAGTTGATTTCGTAATACGATCTATTATAACCCAAATCGAGTCATGTTGTCACCGGGTACGGGGTAAACCAACAATGAAGTCTATATTCAAATCTTCCCACTTCCAAGTAGGAATACTAATATCTTGGGATAAACCTCCCAACTTTTGATGTTCAACTTTCATTTGTTGACAATTAGGATATTTAGCCACAAATTATGTAATATTTTTTTTATGCCATTTCACCAATAGACCTCCCACAAGTCACGGTATATCTTGGTGGCTCCCAGGTGAATGAAATATCGAGAACTATAGGATTTTGATGAGATTTTCTCTTTCAAGTAATCTACATTGGTAACACACAAATGACCTTGATATTGAAGCACACCATCTCCCCATTGGGAGAAAGCCTCTACGGACTTTTTAAGTACCGTTTCCTTTAACTCAACCAAAATTGGATCAAGACCTTGCTTGATTTTTCTGCCAGACACAAAAGATGATTCTGAACCATTATGAACAATAAGACCACATCCATTAGAATCAACTAACCGAACACCAATCAGGTCAATCTATGAACATTTCAAACCAATTCCTTTTTATCTTCCATCACATAGGCAAAACTACCCATTTATAGTTAGCTAGGAGCATCCACCACCACATTTGTCTTACCGGTGTGATAGAGGACACTTATGTCGTAATCCTTTAGCAACTCAAGTCACCTCCTTTGGCGAAGATTTAGATCTTTTGTTTGAACACATATTGCAAACTTTTGTGGTCGGTAAAGACATCAACATGAACACCATATAAGTAATGACTCCATATCTTTAAGGCAAACAAAACCACCGCTAGTTCCAAATCATGGATATGATAATTCTTTTCATGAATTTTGAGTTGTCGTGAAGCATAAGCAATAACTTTCCCATTTTGCATCATACAACACCATAGTAAAATCCTCTAAGCATCACAATAAACAACAAACACATATGACCCTTCGGGTAACGTTAACACCAGAGCGGAGGTAAGTCTATCTTTCAATTATTGGAAACTCTTCTCACACACTTTAGACCATGAGAGTTTAACTTTATTTCGGGTGAATGTCGTAAATGGAAGGCAATCGAAGAAAAGTCTTCCACAAACCTTCTATAATAACCAGCCAAACACAAGAAACTTTGAATATTTGAAGGGGATAGAGGTCTAGGACAACTCTTAACCACATTTGTCTTCTTAGGATCTAGCGCAATACCCTTACCAGAAATAATGTGACCAATAAAAGCCACAAATCTCAACCAAAACTCGTATTTACTTAACTTTGAAAATAGTTGTTGGTCCTTTGAGAACTTGCAACACAATCCTCAAATGATTAGCATGCTCGTTCTCACTCTTTGAGTAAATCAAGATATCATCGATAAACACAATCCCAAACATGTCTAGATATTTTTGAAACACTCTATTCATAAATGCGGCCGGAGCATTAGTCGAACAAAACGATGTTATCGAAAACTCATAAGGACCATACTGAGTCCGAAAAGTTGTTTTCAGAATGCCATCTTCCTTCACCCTCAATTGGTGATAACCCGACTGGAGGTCAATCTTAGATAAGTAACTCACACCTTGGAGTTGATCAAAAAAATCATCTATCCTTGGAAGAGGATACTTATTCTTAACGGTAACCTTGTTCAATTGCCGTTAGTCAATACATATGCGAAGTGAACCATCTTTCTTTAGAATAAACAAAGTTAGAACACCACATGGATAGATACTCGATTGGATGAAACCCATATCCCACAAATCCTTCAATTGCTCTTTCAATTCCTTGAGTTCTGCCGGAGCCATATGGTAAGGAGGAAAAAAGATAGGTTGTGTATCGGGGAGAAGGTCAATACCAAAGTCTATTTCCCTTTCAGAAGGAACAACGGGTAGATCATTGGGAAATACTTCTGGAAACTCATTAACAACAGGGACCGACAAAAGTGTAGGGGTTTCAGAATCCATATCCCTAACCCGAACAAGTTGATATATGCAATCTTTAGAAATTTTCTAGCTTTAAGAGAAGAAACAAACTGACCCTTGGGAGTAGAATTTCCCCCTTTCCACTCTAGGACAGGCTCATTAGGAAATTAAAACTTGACCACTCGGGTCCTACAATCAACAGAAGCATAACAAGAATGGATCTAATTCATATCAAGAATAAAATCGAAATCTAATAGATCAAGCTCTACAAGATCAACATGAGTGACTTTATGGGATAAGGAGATGGGACAATTTCTATAGACTCTCTTAGCCATAATAGATTCACCAATCAGGGTAGAGACAGAAAAATGGTCTATCAACTCATCAGGAAGAAAATCAAACCTTAGTCACATATGGCATCACAAAATACAAAGTAGCACCAAGATCAAGTAAATCATACACATCTAGGTGAAAGACTTTCAACTTACCAATAACAATATCGGGAGAACCCTCTTGCTCATGATGAGTTTGAAGTGCATAAAAATGGTTTTGCTTTGGAACACTTGAGCTCGAACCACTAGGCGGAACTTGCCTACTATCTTTTCCCTTATCAACTCTAGATGGACAATCTCTCAAGCGGTGATCACTTTTACCACAACCAAAGCAATTATCCATACCTATCAAACATTTTCCCGGATGACACTTGCCACACTTTTATCATGTGGGAACCGATGAACCATTTCCACCACCATTTCCTCCTTGAGGCTTAGGGTTAGACACCCTTTCCCTGTTGAAATTAGGAGCGGGAGCATTGGAGGATCCTTGACCGAAAAACCTTTTTCAGAACTAAGAACGATCAATTCCATTGGACCTTGAGTGTGAGAATCATTAGATGAGAAATCTCCATTTCCTTGATGAGCATGGAAGTATGACATTCCTTAACCACCATTTCGGACACACCCGAAACAAACTTACTGATCATTTACCTAGAGTCGACATCCATAGTTGGAGCATACCTAGATAATTGTGTGAATTGTTTTATGATTTAGCTTGGTTATTGCATATCATGTAAAGTCCTTTAAGCATGACTTCATGACTTTTATGCATTGATATCATACTTGGTACATTCCATGTACTAACACATATTTGTGCCTACATTGTTTCACTAATGTAGGGTTCGACGCTCCTACCTCTCATACTCGTGGCTAGTGATCCCATATAGACATTGAAGATTGGTGAGTCCTCATGTTACCAGGACCAAGACTCTTTTATTGCTTTCATGTCTTTTTATTTTAGATTTTGTATGTGATGTATGGGTAACGCCCCAATCACTTTCTTATGATGTAATAGATGGCTTTGAAGCTTATGTTTAGACTTCCGCTTTTGTCAAACTCTTGATTAAAACATGCTACATTTAAACTTTTTGGTTTACTTTTTTCTTGTATGATGTATGGTAAGTGGCTTGTGTAGGGCTTCTCGGAGTCTTATACGCTATGTCACGTATAAGACTTAGGACCCTTGACACGTATAAGTCTTATACACTATGTCTTATACGGTGTACTTTGGGTCATGACACTTTTATAAGAAAATGACTTAGGACCCTTGACACTTGTGGATAATATATTTTAGATTCAGCTGCATTAGCATTTGAATCTGGCTATGTACCTCCATCCTTGTGTTCTGGTGTCAGCTTTAATGGGGTTTGGTTTTTCCCCGGTGTTTTAGTGCTTACTGAGCTCCCGAATGAAACTATTGGTATTTGTTTTGGTCTGCCCCTGCCTTTTCCTCGTCCTTGTCCCCTCGCCATGGTTGTAGCTCCACCGGCGTCTTTATACTAACATATGCCGAGAGCCAAGAGAGAGAGCCAGTTATGACAAAGAGTTCTTATTTCCGTTTCTTAATACTAAAACTAATACTACATAGCCTCCATCACTATTTATCTTTTTTCTCTTTTTTTTTTGAAATTTTATCTTTGTTATCTATTATTTATTTGTATTTTTAAAAAATTGAAAATATTTAAATACACTACCCAATTAATCATGGTTCTTTAAAACTTTCCTCACACCAATACACATTTAAGTAAATGGAAGATGAAAAGATTAATTTTTTTCACTTTTCTTAGCTGTTTATATTTACTTAGCCTATAAAATAAAAATATTAGAGTATTTGTAACCAACAACAATGGGTTCCTTCACTTTGCCCTCTTCTTCTGATGATGATAATGAATTTACGGGTATCAAATTCCTTTGTTGAGATGTCCAACGAATTTCTAGGTTTTGATTCTTACACTTAAAAAAAAAATAGAGAGTATCCTTCAGAAGATATTGGTGTAAGGAGAAAGGTCATGTAACAAAAGTTTCTCTTCAAAATAAAAGATTTTTCAAAAAAATGTTGCCTCTACCGCTGAGATGTCCAATGAATTTCTAGCATTGTGATTTCTTTACGAAAAGAGAAAGAGAGAGTATCTTGTGAACCTTCTGAAGATATAAGCGTGAGGAAAAATTTCATGTAATAAAAAGTTTCTCTTCAAAATAAAAGATTTTTTGAAAGAAAGTTGATTCCTCCTATAAGGAGATGAACATTGAGAGAAAAATTATTTTTGTTGAGAAACTTGTATGAAGAGTGATTAGTGTTTCAAAGGGTAAGAATAATTATTTGGAGAAATAATCAATCTATTTATGGAATTATATCAAATTAGGAGAAGAATAAGTACCCTGCTAACTCTTTTTTTTATTTTGTCTTAACGTTTTTATGTGACTTTATTTAAAGTTTATTTGTTTTTACTTATCTTTAATTAATTAAAGTTTATTGTTGGCATTATTTCTTTCAACTTCTTTATTTTACTAATTTCTTTCTTCTTTTATTTTATCTTCTTTTCGTGTATTTGATTAAAGTTTATTTTATATTTTTTATTTATTTTTAATTAAATTTTATCGACATTTCCTCATATTTTTGTTAATATAATTTCTCAAAAATAAAGTTATTCTTCCAAAGGAAATTATGCCTCAATTTTATTTTATTATAGTTTTTGGAGTTTTTTTTTTAATTTCAAAAGACTAATGTTTTTTAAAGGAAATAAGAAGAAAAAACTCAATGATGACCATATTTAATTCCTATCATCATCAATGCTATTAATTTCTTTCACTTCATTCCCTTAATCTCATCATTAATATTATTTAGATTATTTCCTTAAATCACTTTTTTTCTTTATATTTTCTATTAAATCTTATTTTATTTTTAATTAAATTTTATCAACATTTTCAATATTTTTCCCTTATATTTTTATTAAAATAATTTCTCAAAAATAAATTTATTCTTCCAAAAGAAATATGTTTGTAACGACCTAAATCGTATTTCGTGAAACTAAGTTGTCCGGACTGTATCATCCCACCATAGCGGGAATAATCCCGCCATAGGGGCGCTGCCATTGCAGGATAGGAGTCGCCATGGCGGGATAATCGGAAACAAAATTGAAAGACGCAAATTCTTCTTTTTTCCCTTCATCCCTTAAGTGCCAAAATAGACGAGGGTCACCCTAAAACCTCTCAAAAGGCTGCTTTAGGCTTGGGAAGGATATGGAGAGGAGGAATTCTAACGCAAGAAAGGCTACAACACACGGATTCTAGGCCTTCCCCCATTGTTTCATTGTCCGGAAGTCAGGAATCGTGCTATAATCCTTATATAGCTTCTTGGCACTAGGTAGGCTAGGTTTTCTTTATTGAGTAGTTGATAACTCATTCCCACTACCTAATATATTGTAGGTCGACTTAAGATTTCATGTTTAGGTCTTCAGGCACGAAGTTAGGAGGATAGTAAGTGTGGTCCCTGTAGTTGAACTAGTGTGTACTGTGTGGGTGGACTTATCCTCTGAATTTTGGGAGAGGTGATGGTTTGTCCATCAATGTTATATATGCATGTTAACTTCTTCATTGTCTTCATGCATGTATGTGAATAGGGAAAGATGAAATGAATCTAATGAAATTACTATTTATGATCCATAGCATAAAAGGAACTTGTTACATGATTGTACGATACAAATGTGTAAATCATTGATTGTGGTACTGATTGTGTTTGTGATTGTTTTGAATGGATCAGGTGTCACGTTTCGACACATTATTGGATTGGGTGTCATATTCCGACACAATATTGAATTGGGTGTCACGTTTCGACACATTATTGAATCGGGTGTCACGTTCCATTACAACAAAAACAACATTTAACGGCAATAAATAGACACATTAATAAAGAGTGCTAAAGTCTTTACCAGCATTAGTTAAGTGTCATTTGATCCAATGTTGCTAAAGCCTTTAAGACATGTACAAAGAGTGCTAATTGCTGCTAAAAATACATATTTAACAACAATTGCTAATTAATTGTCATTAAGCTCATTTTTTATGTAGGGTTCCGACACATTATTAGATTGGGTGTCACGTTCTGACACACTAACAACTTGGGCGTGGATTCCATGAGAGGACCAATGTTGAATGATTATCTGTGAATGAATATGATTTACTGTGCCATAACTGAGAAATTGACAGAACTGTGATTAATTATGCCCATCCTGTGTACTAATGGATATGAGAGAACCGGAAGTCCGAACGTTACTAATTTCCTATTGTGATGATGTTATTTGTGTTGCTATATTGTGGTTGTTAAGTGTGTTCTGTATCCCAAGTATGAGGAGGTGTGAGAGTAAGAGGCAGAGTAGTGGGAATGATAATGAATGACTAGGATCTACCTTGGGAAGGGGGTTCATTCCAGAGTGGTTAGTGAGCCTTGTAATGGTATACTATGTGGTCAAGGGCTGAATTGTTGTGGTGGAGAATCGTAGGTGTGTAGTAAGTTGGTTGGTCGGATTGGGGGCGATGTGTGTTTCAGAAACTCCTCTATGTGTGATAGAAAGGTTAGGCCTTTATCTAAATCAGAATTGGTAGTGATGGAAATAGAAGTACAACACTGTGTTGTTCCCTTGTTGTGTTTAAGACAAAGAAGGTGGTCAAAGTGTGGGTGCAAAGGTTAGTTGAGTAATTTTCCTTATAGCATGTTTCTAGTTGATTTCTTTATATTAGGTGGTGGGTATCAGGTTGACCGATGATGCCTACCAGTTCATATTGCTTGTACTGATACTACTTTTGATATGCCACTTGGCATAGTCTGGTTGTAAGGTGTCATGACCCAGACCATCGTGATTGACACCCACACTAACCCTCCGGTGGGAGAACCATTAATACTAATTAGCTAACCCAAGAACTAAACATTTAAAGATACGGAAGAATGTTTAAATGTCTAAAGGAAAGGAAAATAGGGAGTTCTCATAAACTCCAACAAAAGTCTAACAACCAAATGCGGAAATAATGTTTATAACCTGAAAGTCAATGTACTTAAACTCTAACAAGGATCATAAGTCTAAAGGAAATGGGTACAACCCAATTAAACATAAGAAAGTCTAAAGTACTAGTCTAAGTCCGAAGATGTGGACGTAAACAAAAAGATAACTCATGGTAGCCCAGAAGAACTGGCTCACCCTTGAATTCGAGTCGATCACTAGTCTTCTAAACGAGGTATGTAGTAGCCGCCTGAAGATGCCCTGTACTAAACAAAGAAAGAGCAAGCACAATATCAGTACACGACCACAGTGTACTGGTAGGATCACGCGACTATCCCAATAAGTGAAAAATATATAAGTCATTATAACAATAATAAACATGCATGCACCAAACATATACAATATCAATTATCACTTACGAACAATGCACAATTTCACAAATCTCAAAGATAGACTATCATGTCAAGTCAATGGTCCTCTCATGGAACCCATACCTAAACTGTTAGTGTACCGATACGTGGTACCCAACCAAGTTAGTGTGCCGGACGTGACATCTGATCCCATATATGAGCCGAAACGTGGCACCCGATCCAAGTTAGTGAGTTGGAACGCAACACCCGGTCCATTCAACAAGCCACAATCACAATCACAATATACATTCTCATAATCATACAATCAAGTCATGATTCATGACATACAATTATTCAATCATCCTCATTTATAATTAGTGTGATCAATAATGTAACATTCGCTTTCACACATGCATTATTATGAAGTAATTACCAACATACATAATATAACATGAAATCACAACCATCACCTACCTAGAACAAAGCTTGAATCCCTTAAGAAACTTGATTCTTCCCTATACAGATTCTTTCCGCTAGTTCTTAGTCTACAAACAATCAATATATCATGAGGATCAATAAACAAGACCTAATTACTCGGATCATAATTAATATTAACAATCCTAGGTCGAACCTTCGGTCCTCATTCCCAAATTAGGGCTTTTCCACCATCTAAACAACTCTAAAACCCTCCCCTAACAATAATTACCCATGAATTTACATTCCACGGATCGAAAAAATGGATTTGGGGAGTAAAATCCTTACCTTTAGCACCAACTTTCGTGGAAAACTGTCAAGAACTTGTCTGGGGTAGTCTCCTATCTCTCAAGAATGAAACTTGCAGAAAATAACGATTTTGGGGTTTATTTCTGACTTAATTCGCAATTGGACCGCCATGGTGGCCCCCATCCACCCACAACGGCCCCGCCCCTAGTGGTTTGCATGGATACATTGAGAAAATTTAAGAGTTTTAAACCCCCATTTCACAACACACCTTCACCCCAAGACACTCAACAACTACCCCTTCATGCTAAGATCAAGTTTGGGAGTTTTATTCTCTTGAATTCAATTTCGTAAAGTCGTACAGGTTCCTTAACGTCTTAGATATCTACTCATGTGATCAAATTCATAATTAGATCTCCCATTTGTTGACATATTTCCCTAGACTTCACTGACTCCGATTTCATCCAAATCTAAACTAGGTTGGGAAATTCCAAGTTACTACCAAAAAGTTTTCCGGCCCAAAATTTTTCCCCATTGGCATTTCTATAACGACGGGAACAGGTCATTACAATAGATACTAATTTACCCATCACTCGTCCTCGAGTAACAATTTAGAAAAAAAGGGCTAAAGTGAGAGTATAGTAGTACCTGAATCGACGAACAACTGGGGATACTTGTCTCGCATGTCCTTCTCGGTTTCCCACGTAGCCTTCTCAACTGGACGATGCTTCCATTGAACTTTCAAGGACTTAATATCTTTGGTCCTCAGCTTCCGGAAATCATGATCAAGAATTGTAATCAGTTCCTCCTCATATTAGAGGTATTTGTCTAACAACATTGAGTCTCACTTAATGATTTAATCCCCAACACGATGATATCTTTTCAACATGGATACATGAAACACTGGATGAACTCCAAATAAGTTAGGTGGTAAAGCCAATCTATACGCCACTGGCCCTACACAATCAAGAATCTCAAATGGACCAATGTATCTAGTACTAAGCTTGCCCTTCTTGCCAAATCTCATCACCCCTTTCATTGGTAATACTTTTAGAAGAACATTCTCACCAGTCTGAAATGTCATGTCTCTTACCTTATGGTATGCATACTTTTTCTGTCTACTCTAGGCAGCTAAAAGCTTAGCTTGAATACTCATCACTTTATCTTGAGCATCCTTCACTAAATCAACCCCCAAAGGTTTCACATCTATAGCCTCAAACCATCCTATGGGTGATCTACATCCCCTCCCATAGAGTGCCTCAAACAGTGTAATGTCTATGCTGGAGTAATAACTATTATTATAGGAGAACTCACACAAAGGTAGAAACTTATCCCAATGTTCCCCATAGTCAATCACACATACCCTCAACATGTCTTCTAACACTTGAATAGTCCTCTCTGACTGTCCGTCCGTCTGTGGATGGAAAGTTATACTAAAAGTGAGTTGTGTGCTCAATTCATCATGTAGTTTCCTCCAAAACTTGGATGTGAATTGCGTACCACAGTCTGAGATGATAGAAAGAGGTACTTTGTGCAGCCTTACTATCTCCTTTACATAAACTTTAGCCAATTGTTGAGCATTATAATCTATTCTGACCAGAATAAAAATGGGGTGACTTAGTCAATCGGTCAACCACTACCCAAATAGAATCAAACTTTCCCAAAGTATTGGGAAGACCAACCACGAAGTCCATAACTATCATTTCCTCCTTCCATTCAGGAATTAGCATTCTTTGAAGCAAACCTGCAGGACTTTGGTGCTCATACTTTACTTTTTGGCAATTTTGATACTTAGCCACAAACTCCGTCATATCTTTCTTCATGCCAGGCCACCAATAAAGTTGCTTCAAATCTCGGTACATCTTGGTCATACCCGGATAAATGGAATACCGCAAACCATGGGATTCTGTCAACAATTTCTAAATCAAGTCGCCCACTCTAGGAACACAAATCCTTCCTTTAAAACTAAGCACTCCTTCCGCATCAAGAGTGGTCTCTTATGCCTTAACCGACACTATTTTATTGTTGAGCTCTTTCAAATTGTCATCCTCAAACTGTTTGGCCTTGATCTCCTTAATGAACGTGGCCCTTACCTCAATGCTAGGACCCCAACTTTCTCTGAGATGCCCAACTGCATGAACTTAGACTCCAAGGTATGAATCTTCTTAGCCAAAGGTCGTTTGGATACACTCAAGCAAGCTAGACTACCCATATTTATCGCCTTCTGACTTAGTACGTTTGCCACCACATTAGCCTTGCCCTGATGATACTGGATGGTCACATCATAATCCTTAAGTAACTCCATTCACCTTCGTTGTCTCAAATTCAGATCATTTTAAGTAAACATATGTTGCAAGCTATGATGATCAGTAAACACCTCACACTTGACACCATAGAGGTAATGTCGCCAGATCTTAAGAGTGAACACTACCGCTGCCAACTCTAAATCATGCGTTGGGTAATTCCTCTCATACACCTTCAATTGTCGTGATGCATAAGCTATAACATCCTTATTCTGCATTAACACAGCACCCAAACCCAAATGGGAAGCATCACAATAAATAATAAAATCCTTACCTTCCACCGGCAGTGCTAGAATAAGTGTTGTGGTCAAAAGAGTCTTGAGCTTTCGAAATCTCTCATCACACTTTTCAGTCCATTCAAATGGTACCTCTTTCTTTATCAATCTAGTCAGATGTGTGGCGATAGAAGCAAAGTTCTTCACAAATCGACGATAGTAGCTACCGATCCCCACAAAACTCCTAACTTCAGTCACAGAGCTAGGCCGAACCCAATTATTAACCACTTCAATCTTTTGGGGATCTACCATTACCCCTTCTTTTGAAACTACATGCCCCAAAAAGGCAATCGATGTCAACCCAAATTCACACTTAGAAAATTTTGCATACAACTTTTGTTTCCCTAGAACACACAGAACAATATGGAGATGGTCGACATGATCTTCCTCACTTTTCGAGTAAACCAAAATGTCATCAATAAATACTATAACAAATGAATCAAGAAAGGGTTTGAACACACCATTCATCAAACTCATGAAAGGTGTAGGCGCATTTGTCAACCCAAATGACATAACTAGAAACTCGTAATACCCATAGCGGGTTCTAAACGCCGTCTTAGGCACATCCTCAAAACTAATTTTTAACTGATGGTAACTAGACCTTAGATCAATCTTAGAGAAAACTAATGCACCTTGCAATTGGTCAAAAAAATCATTTATTCGAGGCAATGGATACTTGTTTCGAATGGTGACCCTATTCAATTACCGATAATCTATACATATCCTCATACTACCATCTTTTTTCTTAACAAACAAGATAAGAGCACCCCACGTGGAAGCACCAGGACGAATGAAACCCTTATCAAGTAGCTCTTGGATTTGAGCCTTAAGCTCTCTCAACTCCACCGGAGCCATGCAATATGGAGGGATAGAAATGAGGCGGGTACCAGGTTCCAAATCAATGCAGAAATCTATATC
>JAJONS010063441.1:0-18346 GCA_029582315.1 Solanum tarnii x Solanum tuberosum
ATATCTAAGGAGTACCCCTGTGTCGTGACACTAAGTAGTAACTCTTTCTTCCTCCAATCATGAAATACTCACAAACCCATCACATCTTAGTCTACCCATAAGGGAAAACTCATTATTAATAACCCACTAGGTGCATGACTACAATAACTTAATTTTCCTCTTCACACTCTCCCTTCATAGATTACAATACTTCTTAATACTTTCATCTCACTCTGGGAACTTTTACTACTACTACTTATAGGCTTATAACTCATATTATCTCTTTGGGTGAAAATACTACCCAAACTTTAAAACATACTTCCTCATAAGAGTCTCGACCGAAACAATGTTTAGAGAAAAGAAACTTAGAATACATCTCGCTTTTAACTTGAACGCTCATTTCTTATGATTAGAAGTGCATTCTTTTGAATCTAAACACTTAAGCTCACTCATGGGCTTCTCTTAATCCTCTCTGCAATCTCATGGCTTCTCAAGATTTTTATTGAGAGTTACTCTTTGATAAGGATCTAACTTTTCTTTTCAACTACCCTGAGTATGAGGGGTATTCGAATGAATATGAGAAACACACGATTTAGAATAAGTTCCTTAAGTCACAGCTCTTTTGCACGATATAAAATATCAAAGAAGAAAAACTTTTCTTAGATGTATGTTGCAACTTATTGATATAAGTGGGTTCCTCACAATCATAAATAACATCCTAACAACACGGCTTCAAAGAAACCCTAGGACACTTGTACTCTATGCTCTAATACCAAGTTTGTCACGACCTGAGCCTACACCTTGGACGTGGCCAACAATCATGAACCATTGCTACTCCCCAACAGAACCCTCATCCTGGCTGACTACAAGCAGAAGACTAACTTGAGCATACATAAGTATGAAATTGAAAAAAACATTTAAAAACAATTTAGTGAATCTCAAAACTTTGTTGAATATACTGAGTATGAAAGATAACTATTAATTAAAACATCTGAAAATGAAACTCTCTAAATCTATCTATCTATGAAGCCTCTACTATACAAAGATGAGTGTCGCAACAAGAAAGATGAGTCCGAGACTTGGACTCATATAGGGCTTAAACAATAATTTAATGTCCTCAAATGCTTATTTTGTGCAAATAACTGATGTAAAATCCTTGATTTCCAGGTATATGGATTGAGGAACAAAGCGTGGACCCCAATTTACAAAAAGGAACAAAGTGAGTTGAAAGACCAAAGAAATGAAAGCCTGGTGATCGCCAAGTCCCTTTGGCAAGTCGCCGAATGGCCATTACCTTGCCTAAAGTTGTATTATGCCAATCTCTGAAAGAGAAAGGCAAGTTGGCAAGAGAAAAGAGAAGTCAACGAGTCGCTGAATGGTTCTGCGATGCATTGTTGCATCGCCCAAAGTTACAGAACTTGGGGAAGGTGAAGGCCAAGGCAGAAAGGCGAAGATATTGACCAAAGGGCAGATCACAGAGCTGATCGGCAAGCCCGACTTACTGTGCCGAGTGGTCTTCTGCAACATATTTTTGGTGACTATATATACATTCTCAAACATTATGTTCGGGAGGAGATTTTAATCCTTTGAATCATTTTTTTGAGTTTTGACATTGAATACTGAGTATTAAGACTAGTTTTTCCTAAGCTTTGGAGAGTTGAAGCTTTTCACTTTTGAGAAATTGAAAGCGGGTTTTTGAGATTCATAGACTTGGAGCATTGTAAGGATGAAATTAATCTTACCGGGTTGATAAAAAACAATCTAGTTATGATTTTTATCTTTTTATGATGTTTAGCTAAAACCCCAATTCTTGGGTTGTGATTCTGTGATTATGGGCTGATTTAGTTTATGGGTATTGTTAATTGTTAGTTTAAATATTGTTTAGAAGTGAGTTTAATCAGTAATTGTGGTTTACTTTAAGGAATTGTCGTTGCAAATGCAGTTCTACCTTCATGTTTTTGTCTGGCTCGAGAGAGAGGGTTTAAAACCAATATTGTTGATTAATGGTCAGTGGTTATTGGGTTGAT
The DNA here is from genome assembly GCA_029582315.1 of Solanum tarnii x Solanum tuberosum. Taxonomy (NCBI): domain Eukaryota; kingdom Viridiplantae; phylum Streptophyta; class Magnoliopsida; order Solanales; family Solanaceae; genus Solanum; species Solanum tarnii x Solanum tuberosum. The sequence goes on from JAJONS010063441.1 coordinate 2,007, forward strand.
ATGGGTTCAGCTCGAGAGAGTGAATCCTAAACTCAGTTCCACATATTCAGCTCGAGAGAGTGAATAGACTAAGGTGTAGGTTGGTATTATTTGCTTGCTTGTTCGTGTTCAAGAGAAACCAACTAGATTCGGGATAAATTGTTCAAGAGAAAATTTATTCCCTCTATGGCTTAGGATACTCACTAACATTCAACTATTTTCTAACAGTTGCAATTACCCGTTTGTCTATATTAACCTATTAACGAATCACATCCCAAGAACCCGTCTCATTATTGTTATTTCTTTGTTGTTTGCTATTGTAGTTGATAATTCAAACCAAACCCCACCCCATTTGACATTTGTGTCACACCTTAATTTGAGTTATGTTTTTATTCAATAATGTCTATTCCTATGACTGATTTGATCATATTAATACTTTTCAATTGATTCTCAAATACGTATCACTCCCTGTGGGATTTGACCCCAACTAATATAGTTGGGTTATATACTGACTAGCGTTCGTTGACACTTAGAATTGGATGAAGTGCCCTAGATAAGTCTTAAATCAAAATGGTGCCGCAGCCGGGGTGTGCTATTGTTTTAGAATTTTTGGTTAAGTTGAATTTTGTTCTTTTTAGTCTTAGTTGAATCTACTTATTTTTCATTTTGGTTTGTTTGTTTGTGTTTTGAACAGTGGAAATGAGTGTGAGTTGAAGCAATGGAAGCCAAGTGGGCCACCAAGATGACATCGGTAATCTCAATGATGTCAATGAGCCTAATGTTAATTACCCTCATCTTGTGGGTGGATTTGGTGCGATTCGCTTGCCACCGGTTGAAAGGGAATGCTTTGTTCCACATTACTAGCACTATGCTTCATCTCTTGCAATTGAAGGGGCTGTTTGGTGGTTTGGCTCATGAGGATCCATATGTGCATATCCAAATTTTTTTTATATTAGCGGGCCGTTCTCCTTCAATAATATATCCCAAGGTTCGGTCCGGTTGAGGTTATTCCCATTTTCTCTAATGGGGGAAGCGTGTAAGTGGCTAGTTGAATTACCACGAGACTCAATCACACTACACCAAAAGAGACCTTGAGCAGCAATTGATTTGTCGTTTAGAGGCAATAGTTATTGCCACAAATACATTTACAGGCATTTGATTAAATGACATTGGATCCAATGTCGCTAAAGCCTTTAGTGGCATTTATGTCGGGTGCCGGTAAAGACCTTTATTATTGCCACTAAAAGTAAATACTTTTAGTGGCTTTTATTTAGCGGCCTTTACTATTGCCATTAAAGCTACTTTAGAAACAAGCATATTTTGTGGCATTGGTTATTGCCGGCAAAGATAATAATTGCTTCTCAAGCAATTATTGTAATAACTAAAAATTGATCATAAATTCACCTTAATTCACATAATTAACCCTCTTTTATGACATCAAAAACAAAATTCACAAGAGAAATAAGTCTGAAGGTAGTAAAGAAGAATTACCAAACTCAAAATAATGTCGTTCACTTAAAATAAGAACAAACAATCTAATACATTCAATTTCTTATCTTGTAGCGGTAAAAGAAACTATGAATTATCAAAATTGAAAAAATGTGTTCAACAACAATGGAGAAAATAAGGCAATTAAGCCGGTGTTTATTCCCTAATGCAAAATGTGACAGCTTTCTGGATCAGTTTGTCATTCCTTGAACAAGCTCACCATTTGAATGAGTATGCCACTGTACATACATAGCGGTAGATGGTTAGAAGACAAAAAATTAACATGGCAATTACATATCTTACTCACTAAGATCTAGGTGACTAATATTTGAATGACATATCTGAATGACAAGTAAAAAGTTTGAGTTGTGTGATCCCGATAAAATAAATAACAAAGCACAACGAGTTCTATCAGTAAAGTCTCAATTTAGAGTAATCTTCTGGACAACCAGAGTTACGTGTTTACTGTTAAGTTTCCCACATGCCATATCTTTCAATTCTTGGAAACTTTTCTCACACTCTTTTAACCATAAGAACTTGACTTTGTTGTTGGTCAATGTAGTTAATGCAGACACAATAGAATAAAACCTTTCAAAAAACCTTATATAATAATAAGACAAACCCAAAAAGCTTTCAATACTCGAAGGTGATAGAGGTCTAGGCAAACTCTTAACTGCATCGGCTTTCTTAGGATCTACCTTAATATCCTTACCGAAAATGATGTGACCAAGAAAATCCATGGATTTCAACAAAAAATCACATTTACTAAACTTTTCAAAGAGTTATCCGTCTTTAAGGACTTGCAACATAGTCTTCAAATGATTGGCATACTCATCATAACTCCTTGAGTAAATCAACATGTCATCGATAAATACAATAAAAAAAATGTCAAGATATGTAACAACCCTAAAAACGAACTAGTGTCACTAAATCCTAACGTGTGTTCGTTTGTGTTCGTCTTGAGTTTTGTTGGTGTGTATTGTTGTCCCGAGCCATAGTTGAGGTGTTTAAGAGTTAGACGTCAAGGTACGACTCCCCAAAGACCACCCTAAGGGTCGTTGAGGAGTACCCCAAGTCTAAACACCAAGACCCTAAGGAAAACCACCAAGCTGCCATAATGTGGTGAACCACGGATGCAATCCACAGCCAGTAGATGGATCTACGGCTCGTGGAGTTGCTCCGTAGGTCAAGAGGTTCCAAACAACCTTGCAATAACGAACCATGCTTCAACAGCATGATCCGTGACCACATCCATGGTCCATGGATGGGGTCCATACATTGGACCTGCAAAAGTTATGTGGGTTTGGCCAAGGTAATGTTATATTGGTAAATTTTTTAATTGTTTAGTTTAGTGTTTGGACGACTATTTTGGGGTTATTTAAGTATTTTAACAGTATGAAAACATTAATATGGTATTTTTTTTATTTCATTATTCACTTTTCCCCAAATCAAACCCTCCCTTGAAAAAATGTTCTCTCTAGAAACTCCATTGGAGGTCAAGGTCAAGTTCAAACTAGGGTTGAGTATTTCATGCTGTTTCTTCTTCAATTTCATGGGATTCTTCAAGTATAAGGTATGGTGATCCTTCATCTAGGGTTAGTTTCCACCCAAGAGTCAATTTCAAAGTTGTTTTCAAGGTTTTCAAGTTTCACCAAAAACCTAGATTTCACTCAATCTCATGGGTTCTTTCGTAAAAAAATTTCAATTGATAAACTCTGATTATATTGATGTTTAATTGATGATTTTAAGATAAAAAAAGTCTATGAACCCATGATTTCTCTAAATTCCTAAATTTAGCTTATGAAGTGGCTTTTATGATTATGAATGAATGTTGATGGAATTATGCTTAGATTGAGTTTTATTATTGATTTCTATAATTATCTATGCCAATCTATGGTGAACTTTTGGGGAATTGAGTAATGGCGATTATGGCTTTGGAGAAGGGTAAGTTGTGACCTAATTCTCATGTAGTAGAATTACTCTTGAATTGTTGATCCACTTGAAAGGCGGAGGTATTTACTTACATGTACATTGTGATCATGGCCTTGAAGGAATTATATGAGGAATTGAAGTATTGTCATGAGGTTGTGTATATGGTTGTATAATGTGAACGACTTACATGTGATTCAATGATAGAATGATGAACATGTATTTAATGTATTTTTGTTAGTATTGAAATGCTATTTCTCAATTTGACACTCATGAGTGATAATGATTAATGTGAAGGGTTTCTATTTTGTAGTTGTTGAAACTAGAATTGGTAGGCTTTTTCATCTTTTTCTAGAATAATGAATGTGTCTTGACTTGATAAATATGAATTGATAGGTTTTATGTATTCTTTTCATAAATGATCTAATGTAATGAAGACTCTAGAATGGATAGACTAGTGGCATTCCTTTCTTAACGAGTCAATGTACCATGAATCGGTAGGTTAGTGGCATTCCTTTCATTAGTATAAAAATGTTATGAGGGACCATGAATCGATAGGCTTATAGCATTCCTTTCATACGGAACCTAGAGCTATCCTTGAAAATACCACGAATCGATAGGCTTATAACATTCCTTCCTTGGTAATGATGTATCATGGGTCGATAGGCCTATGGCATTCCACCCTAATACACTAATGTAATGTGAATGAAATAATCTATGGGAATGTAGTCTAAGAACCGAGTGGATATTGTTAGATGGAAATCCTCCCAATGTTAGGCTAAAGTTCCAATGAACATCTTCCTATCCCATAACTATGTGCCCACATAAGATATTAGCCAGCAGATTTCATCCAAGCTAAGGATTCATCCAAGCTAATGCTATGGTTCTACCTTAGGAAATTGGAACACCTCTTTATGGTGTCGGGCTATGTGACACCAGATTCCATGTCTAACTTGCATGGTCTATGTCGGTTAAACTCTTATACCCATCATGTAAGATGTGCAATCTAGTTTCTTGATAGGTACTACAAAGTGTAGGTAGTAGTATGGGATGCTATCTATACATTGCACAAGTAGGCTTTGAAGGCGCTATAGTGAGTTCTCTAAGTCCTAATGACTTAATGTGTGAAAGTCCTCTAAATGTATGAAGGTGTCCTAAATGAATCTAATGAAGATTGTTGAATTATTGTGTATATAAAATGATGAATGAGTAGCTTATATTGATGAAATGAGTTACTTAGCTTGTTGTGTCTAATTGTAAAGGTTTTTATTTATTGTAGCCTTGAGGAACACCTAGGTGTGTATGAAGAGGTAGTATAGGTTGCCACTTCATGTCTTACTTAGGTGTATCTTAGGGTAACTTTAGATGTAGGTCCAAAGATGATGAAATGACTTACTTGACCTTATGTGCTGTATGTTGGTATTAGTGGAGCATGATTTATGGTGAGTTCACTTTTAGTGACCTTAGGGTGATGCTTAGGTGTGGATAGTGGTATGGGATGCTATCCATACATTGCAGATAGTGTCACTTGAGGGTTGCTTCGGGTGAAGGTGAAAAGGTAAAGGTAATGGGTTTATATGTTGAAAATATCTATAATGTGGATAATGTATTGTATGTTCGTTGTGACTTGTATTATGCCTATTATAATTGTACTCATGAGGTTTTATCAAAAAGGGCATACTAGCAAGACTTTCAACAAAATGTCCTTTTTAAAGCATTTTTTTGCATGGTCATCATACTTAGTACATTTTTGTGTGCTAACCCATATTCTCTTATTTTTACTACAAGTGTAGGTTTCGGCAAGTGATCATTTCTAGCTAGAAGATGAAGTGCTTGGATTTAATTTTCCTCCAAGACTTGGTATGTCCTCATAGATCAAGGACCGACACTCTTTTTGTTCTAGTTCCTTTATCTTTAAGACTTTGTAATAGACATTCTAGTATTTTCAATTGTCAAGGGCGATGACTCTATCTTGTTAAAGTTTGTCTTAAGATGGCCATGTTAGACTTAGTATTTCCGCTACTTTATGAAAGATTTTTTATAGTTTGGTTTTGAATGAAGTTTTTAATTCCACAATATTTTCTATTGTCTATGCAATGATTGAGCTAAGAGGCTTGTATTAGACCATTTTGGGGTCGAGTACACCGTGTTATGACTAGGGGGTGCTCTCGGGTCATGACAAACTTGGTATGAGAGCATTAAATTTTGGAAATGGTTTTTAGGATCAAAGTCTCACAATCCATGTCTAGTAGAGTCTTGTTCATCGGTGTGAGTCGCGACACATCTATGAGCAAGAGGCTATAGGACGATAGAAAGTTACACTTCTTTCTTCATTCTTCAAATCGTGCCATAAAGCTTAGCTCCATAATTTATCTCTCTTGTTCCTTATCTGGTGGTCTTGAAGATATGACTACTTGAAGGGCTACAGTTGCAAGGATCGAGGGAGGAAAAGGTGAGTTTTGATGTTAGTTGTGGTTTTATGACTAGATGAGTATTGTTATGGTAAATTTGAGGAGTTATATTATGTTGTTGTCTTTAGCATGAATGGGTTGCTATATGATTATGTGTGCTGTTAGCAAAAGGTTATGATAAGTTTGGAAGTAAGTTGAAGGATTTGACGAATGAGGTGTTTTAGAAATGTGTTGACGTGTTAGGTGAGTAGACTCCTTAAAAGAGAGCGTAAGTGTAATTTTACCTTGGATTAAAATCACCTTGGGTAATGAGTGTGAAGGTTTAGTGATGTTTTGCTCCGACCTTAGACATGAAAGACGTGATGTTGTAAAGAGTTTGTATAGGCTTACCCCTAAGGGGGTGGGAGATAATGTGCTTAGATGTCAAGGTCGTTGAGTGTCCTTGATGTTCTTGATATAGGCTTTCTTGCTAATCTCACCTTAAGAGGTGTAGTGAATTTGAAGAGTTTAGACCCGGTGTGGTAGACTCATATAAGACCTTGAGTGGTGTTGGTAAGGTTGATTGTGAGCAAGAGTTGCTTAATGAGGACATTCCTAGTTTAAAAGCTCCAGAATGTTGATCATTCCTTATAGTGTGAATGTTGTGATGAGGTTCCTATGTTGTTTTCATCATAGCCATAGTTCGGTTTTCTCCTAAGTGGGGGCTAGTAAGATTGTTGAGAGTGTTGATATCCTTATCTCTTCCCTTCTATTGTTATTCAAGCTTGTTACCAACAGTTCCTAGTAGTTTGTTACATATTTTGGAGTTTTGTGTGAATATGAGTGTCCATAGTCTCCTTATGATGTGCAAGTTCTACTTGAATTCCTGTTTAATCAGAAGAATGAGTTTTCATCTTTTATGTACTCATGATGATGTGCATTTAGTATGTGTTGTCTATTTGCTTCATGAGGTGAAATTGTTGAACATGCCTAATGTGCCTTATTGAAAAGTTGCGTAATGAGTTTTTATGAGAAAATTGCTTAAATGTGCTTAATGATGTTGCAATTAGAATCATGTGATTTGGAGAAGAAAGTTCCTCCAATGAAATGAAGAATATCAAAATTTTGACGCACAAGGAGTTGGTAGATATTGTTCCTACTTTCTTGAATTGCATGAAGTTGTTGAGCATTTTGATGTGGAGTTGATGTTTCCTCCTAGTTATGTGCCCTGTTTATGATGTTGTATGCATGATGGTGGGCTGTTCAGTTAAATCGTTACCCCTTAATGTGTTTTAAGTGTCATTCGAGGATCAATGTTCCCAAGTGGGGGATAATGTAACGACACTAAAAATGAACTCGTGTCACTAAAGCCTAACGTGGGTTCGTTTGTGTTTGTCCTGAGTTTTGTTTGTGTGTAGTGTTGTCCCGAGCCATGGTTGAGGTGTTTAAGGGCTAGACGTCAAGGTACGAATCCCCAAGGACCACAGTAAGGGTCCTTGAGGAGGACCCTAAGTCTAAACCCCAAGACCCCAAGGAAAACCACCAAGCTGCCATAATGTGGTGAACCACTGATGCAATCCACGACCAGTAGATGCATCTACGACTCGTGGACTTGCTCCGTAGGTCAAGAAAATCCAAACAACCTTGCAGTAATGAACCACGCTTCAACAGCACGGTCCATGACCCCATCCACGGTCAGTGGATGGGGTCCGTAGATTGGACATGCAAAAGTTGTGTGGGTTAGGCCAAGGCAAGGTTATATTGGTAAATTATTTAATTGTTTAGTTAAGTGTTTGGATGACTAATTTGGGGTTATTTAAGTATTTTAACAGTATTAAAACATTAATATGGTATTTTTGATTTCATTATTCACTTTCCCCCAAATCAAACCCTCCCTGCAAAAAATGTTCTCTCTAGAAACTCCATTAGAGGTTAAGGTCAAGTTCAAGCTAGGGTTGAGGATTTCATGGTGTTTCTTCTTCAATTTCGTGGGATTCTTCAAGTATAAGGTATAGTGATCCTTTATCTAGGGTTAGTTTCCACCCTAGAGTCAATTTCAAAGATGTTTTCAAGGATTTCAAGTTTCACCAAAAAGCTAGATTTCACTGAATCTCATGGGTTATTGCATCAAACATTTTCAATTGTTAAATTATGATTAGGTTGATGTTTAATTGATGATTTTAAGATGAAAAACTCTATGAACCCTATGATTTCTCTAAATTCCTAAATTTAGCTTATGAAGTGGGTTTTATGATTATTAATGAATGTTGATGGAATTATGCTTAGATTGAGTTGTATTATTAATTTATATTATTATATATGCCAATCTATGGTGAATTGTTGGAGAATTGAGTAATGGCGATTAAGTCTTCGGAGAAGGATAAGTTGTGACCTAATTCTCATGTAGTAGAATTACTCTTGAATTGTTGATCCACTTGAAAGGTGGAGGTGTTTACTTGCATGTACATTGTGATCATGGCCTTGAAAGCATTATATGAGGAATTGAAATATTGTCAAGAGGTTGTGTATATGATTGTATAATGTGAAAGACTGATATGTGATAGAATGATGAACATGTATTCAATGTATTTGTGTTAGTATTGAAAGGCTATTTCTCAATTTGACACTCATAAGTGCTAATGATGAATGGGAAAGGTTTCTATATTGTAGTTGTTGAATCTAGAATTGGCAGGCTTATGCATCCTTTTCTACAATAATGAATGTGACTTGACTTTATAAATATGAATCGATAGGCTATGGCATTCCTTTCATATATGATTGATGAATGTGTCTTCACTTGATGGCTATGAATTGATAGGCTTTATGCATTCTTTTCATATATGATCTAATGTAAAGAATACTCTAGAATCGATAGGCTTGTGGCATTCCTTTCTTAACAAGTCAATGTACCATGAATCGATAGGCTAGTGTCATTCCTTTCATGAGTATAAGAATGTAACGACGGACCATGAATCAACAGGCTTATAACATTCGTTTCATATGGATCCTAGAGCTATCTTTGAATGTAACATGGATCGATAGGCTTATAACATTCCTTCCTTCGTAAGGATGTATCATGGGTCAATAGGCCAATGACATTCCTCCCTAATACACTATGAAATAACCTATGGGAATGTAGGCTAAGCACCGACTGGATATGGTTAGATGGAATCTCTCCTAATATTAGGCAAGAGTTCCAATGAACATCTTCCTATCCCATAACTATGTGCCCACATAGGATATTAGCTAGCGGATATCATCCAAGCTAAGGATTTATCCGAGAAAATGCTATCGTTCTACCTTAGGCAAGTGGAACACCTATTTACGGTGTGGGGCTATATGACACTGGATTCTATGTCAAGCTTGCATGGTCTATGTCGGTTAAACTCTTATTCCCATCATGTGAGATGTGCACTCTAGTTACTTGATAGGTACTAGAAAGTGTAGGTAGTAGTATGGGATGATATCTATACATTGCCCGAGTAAGTTCTCTATAAGTCCTAATGACTAAATGTGTGAAAGTCCTCAAAATGCATGAAGGTGTCCTAAATGAATCTAGTGAAGATCGTTGACTTAATGTCTATATAAAATGATGAATGCATTGCTTATATTGATGAAATGAGTTACTTAGCATGTTGTGTTGAATTGTAAAGGTTCTTATTTATTGTTGCCTTGAGGAACACCTAGGTGTGTATGAAGAGGTAGTATGGGCTGCCACTTTATGTCTTACTTAGGTGTATCTTAGGGTAACTTTAGATAAAGGTCCTAAGATGATTAAATGACTTACTTGACTCATGTTCTTATGTGTTGTATGTTGGTATTAGTGGAGCATGATTTCTTGTAATATGAAGCATGATTTATGGTGAGTTCACTTTTGGTGACCTTAGGGTGATGCTTAGGTGTGGATAGTGGTATGGGACTCTATCCATATATTGTACAAAGTGTTACTTGAGGGTTTCTTGTTGTGAAGGTGAAAAGGTAAAGGTAATGGGTTTATATGTTAAACATGTCTATAATATGGATAATGTCTTGTACGTTGGTTGTGACTTGTATTATGCCTCTTATAATTGTACTCATAAGGTTTTATCAAAAATGTCATACTAGGATGACTTTCAACAAAATGTCCCTTTTAAAGCATGTTTTTGCATTGTCATCAGGCTTAGTACATTTTTGTGTGCTAACCCATATTCTCTTATATTTACTACAAGTGTAGGTTCCGGCAAGTGATAGTTTCTAGCTAGAAGTTGAAGTGCTTGGATAGAGTTTTCCTCCAAGACTTAGTATGTCCTCATAGATCGAGGTCAAAGACTCTTTTTGTTCTGGTTCCTTTATCTTTAAGACTTTGTAATAGACATTCTAGTATTTTCGATTGTCAAGGGCCGTGACCCTATCTTGTTAAAGTTTGTCTTAAGATAGCCATGTGAGACTTAGTATTTTAGCTGCTTTATGAAATAGTTTTTAATAGTTTGGTTTTGAATGAAGTTTTTAATTCCGCCCTATTATCTATTGTCTATGCAATGAATGACCTAAGAGGCTTGTATTAGACCCCTTCGGGGTCGAGTACGCCGTGTTACGACTAGGGGGTTCTCTCAGGTCTTGACAATATATTATTTGAAAACTCTATTCATCAAGTCCATAAATGCGACCAGAGGATTAATCAAACCAAATAATATTACCAAAAACTCATATTGACCACCGAGTTTGAAAAGACATCTTCAGAATGTCATCTTCCTTCACCCTCTATTGGTTATAATCCGACAATAGGTCAATACAGAGAAGTAACTCGCTCCTTGGAGTTGATCAAGAAAATCATCTATACTTGGAAGAGGAAACTTATTCTTAATGATAACCTTGTTAAATGTCTAATAATCAATGCACACATGAAGTAAACCAACTTTGGTATGATCAAACAAAATTGCATCACCCAATGGAAAAATACTTGGTTGAATAAAACTCTTATCCAACAAATCCTTCTTTGCTCTTTCAATTCCATAAGTTTTATCGAAGCAATACGATAGGCAGGAATAGGGATAGGTTGCGTATCTGGAAGATGGTCAATACCAAAGTGCGTTTCCCTTTCAGGAGGAACACTTGGTAGATCATCGGGGTTTCAAAATTTGTATCCCTAACCTGAACGAGATGATAAATGCAACACTTAGAAATTATTTTCTTAGACTTAAGAAAAGAAACAAACTGAATCTTAGGCATAGAGTTTCCGCCTTTATATTCTAAGACATGGTACTTTGGAAATTTAAACTTAACTACTCGATTCTACTATTAATTGAAGCATATCAAGAATGGAGACTATCTGTCACGACCCAGGGGTACCCCTTAGATGTTACATGGCGTATAGGTTCCCGAGAGACCCCATAGAAGCCACTTGACATTCATAACATAAGAAATAGAAGAAATAGGTAACAAAAACATTCAAGTCGAAATTATTTTTAAACGTAAAGCGGAAATCTAAAACACTTGTCTCATTTGCCATTTAGTACATGAGAATGAAATTGTGCCCAGCCTATACATCATGTCCAAAATTGGAAATAAGAAAAAAACTAAAGACAATGAAAGTTCATCCTCGGAGCATAAGGACTCACCAAGTTCGAAAATCTCGCAATCAAAAACTAGCCATGAAATTGATGACCCTGACTGTCAGACCCTACATTTGGGGAAATATAGGCAAGAGTATGCGTTAGTACAAAACAATGTACCAAGAATGATAGCTATGCACAAAATATATGAATCATGCTAAAAGTAGGACATTTAATGACATGCAATTGACCAAGCCAAAACATGTTATAAGACGGTTAGAAAACATAAGTCATAAAACATGGTCAATGCAAGCTAACATCATTAAAGCCTTTGAACACATATGAGATACTTCTTAATGTAATCTTAGTTCATTATTAATGTGGGAAGTAGCCTTAATCGATTGAGAGACCATGTGATCTACTACATAATGCCAATGTCTCCCACACCGAAAAGGGTTGTTCTACTTGCCAATCATCGTATGGGGGCACATAGGTAAGGGATAAGGAGATTGTTTGGAGATACCTATCCTCTACTAACGGGAGAGCTTCCATATTAATATCTTCTTGGTGCTAATCATCAATCCCAAAAAAAAGTGATTTCTTTCTTGTTTTATTATCCATGGAAGGGCACGTTATCTTGCTAATTCAAGCTAAGTCATTATCCGTGGATAGGCACAATCAAGTATCCAATCCAAGTTATGTTTTGGTAGGATAGCTCTTTATCTATGATTAAATTAGCTAAGAAGACCTTTCAGCCTTAATATCCTCACTATGTGAGAAAACATTTCACAATCATGTTTTTATTTGTATATGGGAAAATCCTTTCAACAACACAACAACAACATCATCATTTATACTTCACTCCGAAATCATCCTTAAAACATTTACATAGATTTAATAAGAACATGAATAATTTAATAATCTCCTCTTTCATAATTCAGAACCCACATCACATCATCATAATTGGAAAATACGGGTTTACACGGGTTCATGGGGAAATAATCATAAAATCACAGTGTTTCATCAATTCATATATAAGAGATCATAATTCAATCATATAAATAAATAATGAAGACAACCCATATAATTTGAATAAACCCCTAACTCAATTGGGGAATTGTAACTTTGAAAAAATAAGAATTTGGGAACTCCATGAATGGACGGAATCCATGGATGAAAACTATCACAACTCAAAACCAATTTCTTATCTTCAATGGAGGAGTGGAGACTTGACTTGCAAACCCAAGGTTTAATCCTTTTTCTTCTTCAAGTTCTAGAGTGAGAAAGATTTTGGAGAGGAGACTTGTTCTTCTTTTAGAAATTCAAGAAAATAATAGTTGGGGAATTTGGAGGTTAAAATACTTATATAGGGATCTAGACATACACAAAATGATGTAGTATTAGGCTAGATTAATTAGGAAAAGGGCCACCTATCTTTAAAGTAACTGCCGACCTACGCATCAATTCTCCTCACCGACGAACTGTGAACTGACCGACTGTCTATAATGAATCACCGTCGTCCATGGTCAGCAACCTGATTTTAAGATTCCTGGCCTACAGACCCTTGACAACGGGCAATGGACCCAGTAACGGTTCGTTGGTCAGGCCGTGCTTTTGGGTCTTCTAGGCAGTGTTGGGTGATCAACCATGGACCACACCTACGATCTGTGGTCCCATCCATGGGCCATGGTTGGCCGTCGTCAGTTGGAACCTGCAACTTCTGAAAAATATCTAACTTACCTCTTTTGAATTCGGGTTGTTACAATATATCCCCCTTAAGATCATTCATCCTTGAATGAGATTCTCGACATCACTAGAGGAAAAAGATTCTAAACTAGCAACGCATCATGCATGCAACTTCACCAAAATGCACACAACCAAGAAGGAATATCAACTCACAGCTAGGACATACTTATAACATCATACGTAAGATAAGAACTAGCAGCCCAACATAAATGCAAATTCATAATGCACATATCCTAGGAGGAAAATATCAACTCCAGGCTAAAGTATGATCTAATCATCACATCAGAAAGTGTATATGCAACTCATACTCAAATACATATATCCGAGGAGGAAACATCAACTCTAAGCTAAACATATTCAACATATCATCTCATGAAGTCTGTAGGCAACTCATACTCAATGCACATTTAAATGAGAAAAAATAATCATGTAAACTCATTTTCTTTCAAAACATAAGCTTTTCATGAACACGCATAATAAGGAAATCAGGGAAACATTTAAGAAACATGACTCCTAAACAAATAATAAACCATGAGGAACTCATTAGCTCAAGCTAGAGTAGGAGTACAAGGAAATAGATGAAGATATCGGGATATCATGTCGGCCCCAGCCTCCCAAGTGAACCCCTCAACCTACTGATTCCTCCACAACACTTTCATAGAAGGGACTTTATTCTTTCTCAATTTCTTTACTTGCCGGTCTAAAATCTCAACCAGAACATCCTCATAAGAAATATTCTCCTTAACTCTCAAACCATCTAAGGGAACTTGTCACGACCCGAGAGCACCCCTAGTCGTAACACGGCGTACTCAACCCCGAAGGGGTCAAATACAAGCCTCTTAGTAGACATTCATCGCATAGGTAATAAAAACAGTACGGAATTAAAACTTTTCATTAAACCAAACAATTCAAAACCTTAATTAAAGAATCTTTCAAAAGACACAGAGGAAGATTAAGTCTCACAAGGCCATCTTAGACACAATCTCAAAATACTAGGGGCATGACCCTTTACAATCGAAAACTACTAAATGTCTATTTCAACAACGAAAAGGAAAACATAAGAGTTCTTGTCCTCGAATCCATTAGGACATACCAAGACTTGGAGGAAAATTCTATCCAAGCACTTCAATCTAGCTAGGATCAATCATTTGCCGAAACCTACACTTGTAGTAAAAATAAGAGAATATGGGTTGGCACACAAAAATGTACTAAGTATGATGACCATGTAAAAACATGCTTTAAAAAGGGACATTTTGTTGGAAGCCAAGCTTTTATGCCATTCATGTAAAACATCCTGAACATTGATACAAGAGGCATAATATAAGTCAAAACCAATATAAAAAGTCACATATTTCATATTTACTCAAAATCACATATAAACCTTTATCTTCACCTTGAGCCTTCACCTAAAGTAACCATCAAGTTATACCTTGTGCAATGTAAGGGTAGCGTCCCATACCACCACCAACACCAAGGTACCACCTTCAGGTCACCAAAAGTGAACTTAGCATTAATCATTCTTCACATTGAAAGTAATCAAGCTCAACTATTACCAACATACAATACATACACATATTTGTCATGTAAGTCATTTCATCATCTTAGGACCTCTATCTAAAGTTACCGTAAGATACACCTAAGTAAGATAGGAAGTGGAAGCCCATACTACCTCTTTATGCCACACCTAAGTATTCCTCAAGGCTACACTAGACAAGACCCACTATATTTGAACCCAACATGCTAAGTAACTCATTTCATTAATATAAGTTACTCATTCATCATTTCATTTAGACCATAAGTAAACATTCTTCATTAGAGAACTCACTATAGCCCTTTTAAAGCCTACTCATGCAGTGTATAGATAGCATCCCATACTACCCCCTACACTTTGTAGTACCTATCAATAAACTAGAGTGCACAACTCACATGAGGGGAATAAGAGTTTAACCGACATAGATCATGCAAGCTAGACATGGGATCTGGTGTCTACCCCACACCGTAAAAGGTGTTCTACTTGCCTAAGGTAGAACGATATCATTTGCTCGGATATGCATTGAATGCGCTGGCCAATATCCTATGTGGGCACATAGTTATGGGATATAAAGATGTTAGTTGGAACTCTAACCTAACATTGGGGGAGTTTCCATCTAACATATCCACTCAGTGCTTAGCGTACATTCCCATCATTTCGTTTATATTACATTAGTGTCCTAGAGAGGAATGCGATAGGCCTATCGACCCATGATACATCATTACCAAGAAAGGAATGCTACTAGCTTATCGAGCTATGGTACATTCAAAGATAGCTCTAGGGTTCACATGAAAGGAATTCCATAAGCCTATCGATTCATGGTCCCTCTTTACATTCTTATACTCATGAAACTAATACCACTAGCTGATCGATTCATGGTACATTGACTCATTAAGAAAGTAATTGACTCTAGGGTGAAAACTAACCCTAGATGAAGGATCACCATACCTTTGCTAAGATTCCCCAAAAAATTTGATGAAGAAACGACCTTGAATCAAAACCCTAGCTTCAAGTTCTTCACCTTCTTCAATGGAGGATTGTAGTGAGAGAAATATTTGAGAGGAGGTGGGTTTTCTTTTGATTCTAATTGGAGTGATATAAATGAAAGAATTTAGGTCTAAAAAGGTTTTATTGTTGCTAAGTAAGGCCTTGAATAATAGGGACTTTATTTTGGAAAAGAACTAAGGACCCTAAAAGTTGGAACTTAAAAATTATGCCCTTGCCCGTCCAAGCTCGCCCTTTGGACACTTGGGATCACAAAGTGCACTAGGAAACTCGCCAAGTGCACCCTTGGCTCGCCCTTTGTTCCAGAGAACTCACTAAATGGGCTGGTCATTGGGCGATTGGAGGGGGCCAAAGTGCGACCCCCCAACCAGCTCGGCGAGCTATCCCTTAGCTCGCCCTTTGGTCTAGTACCTAGGTAAAATGGGCAGTCCACTAGGGGACCATAGGGGCATAAGGGTGCCTTGCCAAACCCCTTAGGTGATCAAGCACCCCCATCGCCAAACAGTCTGTCCAAGATTAAGGCTTCTTTCACTCTAACATGCTAGCCTAGGCCCTTGCTTGCACCCTAGTCTCCTTCCTCACCCCCCTTCAGTTCTAAAATAGCCGAGACACCAACGCAAAGACATACTAACCCAAACGTCAAGGGTCTAGTTCATCCTATCATTTTACTGGTGAATACATTATCCCCCACTTTGGGACATTCGTCCTCGAATGAAACTTTAAACACATTATGGGAAAACG
>JAJONS010063442.1:0-17290 GCA_029582315.1 Solanum tarnii x Solanum tuberosum
ACCCACTTCCAACTTGGGGAAGATGAAATCCTTCTTTCTTCAAGTCTCCCAAAAATCCTTCCCAAACTTGAGAGAAAATATCCAAAAAAGTACTATTCCATTCTGGAAATTAAAATAAATGTTCGACTCTTAAAAATTAATAACAAGTTTAGTAGTTATAAGCTTCAGAAAATAGTGCTGGCGGATCTTTCGACGAGGTTAGTCAGAATCACCGATTAACTCGACGATTCGCCCTATGGTGTAGTTCGTCACCGTCTTGCACTAGCCTTCAGAATCGTCGTGCTCTGTGTCATTGGGCAACCTAGTACTGCTTCACAGAATTATTCGGCGAAATGCCGACTTCTCCTTTCATCGCCTTTTTTATCCTGCTCCTTCAAGGCTTCGCGTACTGGAACAAAGGGCGGAGTGCGTCCCTTCGGCAAATCACCAAGCGTACTTGGCGATGCGCAGGCTTCAGTTTCTTTGTTCTTTTCAACCTTTTTGTTCCTTTTTGCGCCTAAGTGTCCATGCTTCCACTAAAACTTCAAAAAACCTGAAACTTAAGAGTTTTCATCAGATATTGAGACAAAATAAGCATTTGAGGACATTATTACTATCAAAATAAATCCCTAAATGAGTCCAATTTGTTGACTCATCAACACCCACAACTTAAATGTTTTCTTGTCCTCAAGCAAACACAAGTTCAGTCGTTCAACAAGTTGTCTCAAATAGTTCTAGACAAGACTAAATCATGAATGCAAACAACTAGACTCAAATTTACTTATGTGAGGATCAATTGTGTACTCAAATATTCAAGTTGTGACACACAATTAGCAGAGATTATCATGCTCGCAATACTTGATACATTTGCAATCAAGCTCAACAGTAAGTATCTAAGTGCCCTCACACCAAGAATGATTTCATATTCACACACAGAGGTTAATCAATTCAAGATCAGGAATCAGATGCAACGCTCACACTCAAAAAAGAGGAACACAATGCATGTTTTTACCCATAGGTTTTCCCTTATTTTTCCACTAAAACTTCAAATACTTGAAATTTAAGAGTTTTCATCAGATATTGAGACAAAATAAGCATTTGAGGACACTATTCCTATCAAAATAAAGCCCTAAATGAGTCCAATTTGTGGACTCATAAGTTCTCCCCAAAGATCATCAATTGATTGAGTGGAGGGTGCCTAATTTAGCATTTGCATTAAAGATTCGGATAATATCAGAGTGGGTACCTGTACTGGCTTTTCAGCCAGGTTAGCAATATGAGTTCTCATCTCGGCCAGCTGTGATTTGAACTCATCAGTATCTACTGACCCGAAAGCATGGAATCGATCTTGGACAAGGTTCTCTAAACCATCCAATTAGTCTTTTAAGACAGCCAGCTCTTTCCGCACCTCATATTTAATCTCTTTTTTTGTAGCTAACACCTTCGTATCTATCAGGTGAGGCGTACGGAGCCCAATCTGGTCTCGCAATGTCCTGGTATGGCGCTGATAGCAACCAATTTATCAAGAAAAAGCATAGGGATAGTGACAAAGGTACCTGGAGCCAAGGAGGCTGAAGTTGGAGGTGGTGGTGCCTCTGTGGAAAGCTGTGATGACTCTCTCTGTTCTGGACCTCTATCTGCACGTGGGATGTCAATTGGGACATGTGGAACAACAACTAAAGTACTCACAGCGGCAGACTTTGCGCCAAAGAGATGGTTCGTGGCATCCTTGATTTTAGAAACCTGGATGAGTCTGAATGCCTCACTTTATCTGTCAACCAGACTGTTCAGAGGAATGTTTGCTCCTCGACATAATTTCCCTAGCAGACAGTGAAAAGGAAGTGTGGCTCTCTCATTTAGCGCCCTGTCTCGCATATCGGTCATTATTATCCGTCCTGCATTGACCGGGTAACCAACCATAAGATAGGATACCAATGAGGCCAGGGAAGCTGCCAAAGTGTTATCATTAGCTGTTGGTCGCAATTGTGCTCGGACAACAGCCCACCAAACCTTGGCTGGAAAAGACAGTGAAGCTTTAGTAATGAGTCTTGGAGTTGTGGTGACCCAAACTGCATTTTCCCCATCTATGGCAATCTGCTTCGCAATCAAGCGTAAACCCTTTCTCGAGAATTCTGATCTTCCATCGTAGCATCACTGGTGACCTCATGATGTTTTCCCTAGAAAAGACCAACTGAAGCAGGTGTAGTGTATTCCGGGCCATACAACATTCTATTAATCGAAGCCTTAGAAATATCTATTGATTTACCCCTAACTATGATTGAGTTGAGTGGACCCCAGGTACTAGCCATGACTTTCTGTTCACATTTCATGGTCTCTGTATCCGTAGCAAAATTCATCAATGTAGCTATATAAGAAGAATAAAATTCTCTGGCCAGGTGGCTAGAGTATTCTTCAGGTGCATTGTCCATCCAGTCGAACTGATAGATCTGAAATATTCGATAGATGACCGAGAATGCTTTGATATCAGCTACTACCACCCTAGTCTCAAGCATGATTGCTCGATTCTTGAAGCCTCAAGTTTTGTTCACAATCCCATTGTTGAAAAATTCTTTGGACCAGTTCACAATCCACATGGAACGGTAACAGGCAATCAACTATGGTCTCAGTGCCGGAGCAGGTTCATGGGTAGTCACATACATCACCATGGTATCAACATCGGTGATTTCCTCATCATCCTCTCTAGTAATTACTTCCTCTCGTACTCCAGTTTCAGATTTTGTATTAGCCACAGGTGGAGAGGTACTTGTGTCATCCTGAGAACCATTTTCAGATTCAACACTGCCCCCCAAGTCATCCACAGATTGGCTACCAGTAGCAACATCAGATTGACTTCCCGAGTTTTCCCCGTTATCAGAACCACTACCTCCCTCTTCAGCCTGAGGAGGAGAGTCCTAGAGAATAGCTCTTCTAGCCAGTGATCTAGTAGCCTGAGGCGAGTGATCTTCAAGTGTAACATTTATTTGCACCTCAGACCCACTCGCTTCGGAGTCGTCATGACCCTCTGATTGTGAAGCGGTGACGGGGGTAGGTTTGTTAGCATTCTTTCTTCTGGACCCATTGTACATGAGAAATAGAGAGCTCATTAGTAATCAACACAGTCAAATGATGCACTATCGGGTACTCAGACTTCCCCTGTGTAATATCATCGTGACGCCTTGCCTTAAGAATGACATCACCCAATCTATCATCGAGAAGGGCCACGGAAGCAAAAGACAAACACAAACTAAGTACAGAAAAAAAAATTACAAACAAGGGAACTCTACGGGAGCTTGCACGGGACATGGTATGGACCACGGACCGTGAAATCCCTCATGGAGTTGAAACAGAATCAGTGTGAACAAGGAGTCTTTGACCACTTTACCAAGGAATGTTCACGGATGGCTTCACAGCCCGTGAAGCTCACCACGGTTCGTGATACTGCCCGTGAACTTTAACTGGGGATGGGTTGATTTCAAGTGTGGTCTACAACAAGTTTCACGGCCTGTGGTATCTTCCACGGTCCGTACAACCTGTCGTAGTCTTACACTTGGGGCAATATATCAGTCACCTTTTTCCCAACATCCAATTATATCACTTAACCACCATTTTTACACAATTACAAGATCTTCCTATAACTTAATCTTTACCCCAATTCTTAAGCAACTAAATTAACTAACCTAAAGTTCACCACCTACCAACAAATTCGACCCTCTGTTATAGACTAACACACAAGAACAACTAATACTTCATAATTCGACTTACCCACTACAATTCAGTATCAATTAGCAATTAATCATCACAAGGTCATGCTAAACTCAAGAAAATCAAAGTTATCATACATAGGTGTAGACAGGATTGAACTTTGCAAATCATTGAAAATTAACTTACTTGGAAATAGTGACAAAGCCAAAATCTGGAACTAACTTGACACACTTACACAACTGAGCACTTAGGGTTTGGATTCTTGGGTGGATGTAGGATTTATTGATGAATGGTAATCGATTCTATACTTAGATAGCCGTTATGGAGGAGAAGCATAGGAAGAAACTGATTGTTTGGCCTTTGGAATCGAATAAATACGCTTCATTGTGAGTTAGATTACGTGCCTGTCGGGTTAGATATGGGTAACACTGGGTTGTAGACTATAGACCATGAAGTTACCCGTGAAGGGAGTCACGGTCCATGAGACCATCCGTGATCCTAACTTAGATCTAATAATTGATAGCGGAAGACCACGGATCGTGAAGTTGCCTGCGAAGGGCATCACGGTCCGTGAACCTGTTCGTGTCTGTGACTTGGAAACTTTGCATTCATACATGAGGTTCACGAGAGGCTAGACGGTCCGTACAAACTTTATTGGACCATGAACCCTTCCGTGAACCCTCTTTTTATGCAATTTCTAGTAGCTTCCGAACTTTCGTCCTCAAATTGACGGACCGTGAACCCTTCCATGAACCCTTTTTTTATGCAATTTCTAGTAGCTTCCGAACTTTTGTCCTCAAATTGATGGACCGTAAAAGTTCCCGTGAAGAGCACCACGGTCCTTGAGACTGCCCATGGAGTTCAGTCTGCACCAGGTCCTACATTTTTCCAGCTATTCTCTCCTGCACACATCAGCACACAGTGACTCTATAAAAAAATAAAAAAAAAGGCAAAAAGGAACATACCTAATACAATTACATCTTGGGTTGCCTCCCAAGAAGAGAACAATTTTACGTCACGGCACGACGCTGGTTACTTGATTACTCAGACTTTATCAAGTTTGCATTCCTCTACAATCTTCATATCCTCAGGAGCACCCAAATATGCCTTGACTCGCTGACCATTAGCTTTGAACCTCTCGCCTTTCTCATTTTCCAGTTCAATAGCACCAGATTGAAAAACCTGTGTGACCTTAAAAGGTCCAGACCATTTAGATCTCAGCTTTCCTTGGAACAGACGAAGTATGGAATTGAAAAGTAACACCAAGTCACCAGGAGTGAAGCTTATTTTCTCAATATGCTTGTCATGATATAGCTTCATCCTCTCCTTATACAGTGCTGATCTCTCATATGTTCTCTGACGGAACTCATCCATCTCATTGATCTGATCCAACCTCAAGTTCGCAGTTTCACTCCAACTGAGGTTTATATTCTTCAATGCCCAGAGTGCTCTATGCTCAAGCTCAACTGGAAAATGACATGCTTTTCCAAACCCCAGTTGATATGGAGACATACCAATAGGTGTCTTGAAAGCTGTATGATATGCCCATAGAGCTTCATCCAGCTTCCTTGCCCAATCTGTCCTGTTGGCATTAACTGTCTTGGACAAGATTACTTTAATCTCCCTGTTGGAAACCTCCACTGGTCCACTAGTCTGTGGGTGATAAGGTGTTCCCACCTTGTGTTGTTTTACCCCATACTTCGTCAGAAGCGCACTGAACACCTTGTTGCAGAAGTAAGAACCACCATCACTGATAATGGCTCTGGGTGTTCAAAACCTTGAGAAGATGGTCTTTGTCAGGAAACCAGCAACACTCTTTCCATCATTTTCAGGTAAGGCAACAACTTCAACCCATTTGGACACATAGTCAACCACAACCAGTATGTATTTCTGCCCATATGAACTCACAAAGAGATCCATGAAATCAATACCCCACACATCAAACAATTCTACCTCCAGAATAGGTGTCATGGGTAACTCATGGCGCCGAGAGATGGCTCATTGCCGCTAGCACACATCACAGCTCCTTACTATGTTCACTGCATCTTGATGAATTGTAGGCCAGTAGTACCCACACTGAAGTATCTTGTGGGCTATTTGAGCACCACCATGATGACCACCAACTGGAGATGAGTGACAGGCCTCCAAAATGTGCAACATTTCGGCTTCCGAAACACATCGCCTAATTATGTTGTCAGCACACACCCTGTACAGATACGGTTCATCCCAAAAGTATTTGCCTACATCATGCAGAAACCTTTTCCTTTGCTGATATGTCAGCCCCTCACGCATCACATCACAAGTCAGAAAATTAGCATAGTCAGCAAACCAAGGAAAAAGGTCAAAAGTAGCAGCTAATACCTGGTCATCCGGGAATGTATCATCTATCTCAAGCTCAATTTCTTCCTTCTTTGTTGCCTCCAACCTAGACAGGTGATCAGCTACCTGGTTCTCACAACCTCTTCTGTCCTTCACTTCAAAGTCAAATTCTTGGAGAAGCAGCACCCATCGGATCAGCCTAGGTTTGGCATCTTTATTTGCCATGAGATATCTCAAGGCAGCATGGTCTGTATGAACTATCACCTTAGTGCCAAGCAGGTAAGCTCTAAACTTTTCGAACGCATACACTACAGCCAATAGTTCCTGCTCAGTGACTGTGTAGTTTTGATGTGCCCCATTTAGCGACTTACTAGCATAGTAAATCGGATGGAACATCTTGTTGCACTTATGTCCCAACACAACTCCTAATGCAGTCCCGCTAGCATCACACATCACCTTAAATGGCTCCGTTCAGTCTGGGCCAATAATCACTGGTGCTGAAATGAGCTTTTCTTTTAGGCACTCAAAAGCTTTGAGACATGCCTCATTAAAGACAAATTCCACCTACTTCTCCAAAAGCTTGCACATAGGGTGTGCAATTTTTGAGAAGTCCTTGATGAAACGCCTATAGAATATGGCATGTCCTAGGAAGCTTCGAACACCCTTCACACATATCGGCGGAGGCAACTTTTCAATCACTTCAATCTTGGCCTTGTCGACCTCGATCCCTTTCTATGATACCTTGTGTCCAAGAGTTATGCCTTTCTTTACCATGAAAAGGCACTTCTCCCAATTCAACACCAAGTTGGCCTCCTCACACCTCTCTAAAGCCCTGCTAAGATTCAACAAACAATCATCTAAAGTATCACCTACTACAGATAAATTGTCCATAAATACCTCTAAAGTGTCTTCCACCATGTCAGAGAAAATGGACATCATACATCTTTGGAATATTGTTAGTGCATTACACAGTCCTAATGGCATGCATTTAAATGCAAAGGTGCCATAAGGACATGTGAAGATGGTCTTTTCCTGATCTTTAGGAGCAATTAATATCTGGTTGTAGCCAGAGTATCCATCTAAGAAATAATACCACCCTTTACCTGCCAACCTATCAAGCATATGGTCCATGAAAGGCATGGGGAAATGATCCCTCAAAGTCCACTTGTTGAGCTTCTTGTAGTCCATACACACTCGCCATCCACTGATTGGTCTTTATGGGACTAATTCATTTTTGGCATTTTCCACCACAGTCATACCACCCTCTTTAGGCACACATTGCACTGGACTGACCCAGTGACTGTCAGAAATGGGATAAACCACCCCAGCATCTAACCACTTGATTATCTCTTTCTTAACCACCTCTTGCATAGGTGGGTTTATCCTCCGCTGGTGTTCAATGCTTGCTGCAATCCTCCTCAAGTTGAATCTTGTGGGTGCATATACCCAGAGGTATTCCAATTATATCAGCAATGGTCCACCCAATGGCCCTTTTGTACCTTTTCAACACCATGATCACCTCTTTCACCTGCTCTTTATTTAAATCTGCAGCCCAGATCACAGGTAAAGTGTTATTAGAACCCAAAAATACATACCTGAGGTGACTGGGTAACTGTTTCAGTTCGAGCACCGGTGGCTCCTCGATGGATGGTTTTGCTGGAGGGCTTGGCCTATTTTTCAAGTCCAGATCCAATTTCTTTGGAGCATACGAGTGTTCTCCCATACCTTGCAAAGCATTCATGGTCTCTACATAGTCAGACCGGAAATTAGCATCAAGTTCATCAGCACTGTTCCTCTCTTCTATGGGTACCCTCATATCTTCATCAGCAACCACCTTTATTGCAGATACCACATTCATATCATTGGGTTACTTCATTGACCTAAAAATATTGAACTTTACCTCATCCTTGTTAAGTCTGAACTTCAGGTCACCTCTCTCAACATCTACCAAGGCTCTCCCTGTTGCCAAAAAAGGTCTTCCCAAAATGATGGGGACCTCAAAGTCCACCTCACAATCCAAGATCACGAAGTCAGTCGGAAAAATGAAGGTGTCCACCTTCACAAGTACATCACATAAGACTACCATAGGCCGCTTAACTGACCTATCAGCCATCATCAACCTCATTGTTGTGGGTCTTGGAACTCCCAATCCCAGTTTCTTGTAGATGGCTAGTGGTATCAAGTTGATGATGGCTCTTAGATCACACATCGCTTTTAAAAAGCTGATTGACCCGATGGTGCATGGAATAGTGAATGCACATGGGTCTTCCTTTTTCTAAACCAAAGATCTGGTAGAAATGGTGTTGCAATGGTCAACATCATTAGTAAAATCAAGACTTACAGCTCTTTTCTTTGTAACCAAGGCCTTCATGAACTTGGCATATCCTGGCATCTACTCCAGAGCTTCCACCAGTGGAATGTTTACTGAAAGTTGCTTCAATATGGTAATGAATTTTCTAAAATTCCTATCTTCAACTTTCTTTCTAAGCCTTTGAGGGAAAGTAGGAGGTGGTCTGGGAATCTACTGTAAAGGCAGGTTTTCCTTGACCTCCTTCTCTTTTCCTCTCGCGGGTTGTGATTTATGTTGAACCTCCTCTGAGTCATCTACATGTACAATTTCATCCTCATCTCTGCCAGCCTGCTCCAAGACCTGTTCATGTTTGGTACCTACAGACATAGGGTCAGTAAGAACTTTACCACTCCTGGTGGGGATGGCCATGCAGTGCCCGTCCTTCTTGGGATTCTGAATGGTGTCACTTGGTAGTGAACCATTCTTCCTCTGATTCAGTGAGGCTGAGATTTGACCCAACTGCTGCTCAATTTGTTTGATGGAAGTGGTGTGAGAGTCCACCAACCGACTTATGCTTGAGAAATCACCTCTCATTTCTTTTACCCCTGCATCAGTTGATTCAACCTTCTGGAGTACTTTAGCCATCATATCTTCCAGCTTAGATCCGCTAGAACTACCACCTGCCCGGTCTCTATTGCATGTGGGCACATAAACACCACTGCGATCATTCCTATACCCATCTTTGTTTTGCCAGTTTCCTTGATCTCTATTTGATGGCCTATCATACTGACCATCCCTAGCATAGTTCCGATCTGCGTTTCCAGAATTGTAACCCTAATTTCCAGAGTTGTAATTCCAGAAACCCCCTTTGTTCCCCCAAGTAGTTAGCTTCCTCATCAAGGTCAAGATCCTGATCCTCATACCTGTTTTGCTGTCCCACAGCATTCACCTTTTCAGACTTGGCGACAATGTGCTTTGTGAGCATATCTATTTGAGTCCTCATATGTGCCATGTCTTGGTCTCTTTCTTCTTCTCTCTTCCTTTGTTCAATTGAAAGCTCAAATGTATACCCAAGCTCTCCTACATCTGCATCTCTAGTGTACCATGCTCTGTTGTTCTTTGAGACCTCATCCAATAACTGCATGCTCTCCGCAAATGACTTCCTCATAAATGAGCCTCCACAAACTGCATCAACAACAGGTTTAGTAACATAATTCAGAGACCTATAAAAGGCCTATTTAAGATGCCTTTCGGTAAGATCATGGTTGGGGCATTTCTTTAGCTTTTGGCTGAACCTCCACCAAGTATCATGCATTGTCTCTCCTGGTAGCTGCTTATGTGTACTAATCTCGTCCTTCATCTGCAGCTCTTTTGATTCAGGGAAGAATCATTCCAGGAAAGCTTCCTTCAACTCATTCCAAGTTCGGATGGAGTCATCTAGCATCTCATTCAACCAGTTAGTCGTCTCTCCAGTAAGCGACAATGGAAACAGCCTCAACCTTATTGCTTTTTGGTTGACCCCATGAATCTCTTGTGACTTACAGACTGCCACAAAATTCATCAAGTGCTGATTTGCATCATCTCCAGTTGCACCTCTAAACATACCTTTTAGGTTCAACAATTGGATCATGGTGCTGGTGATTGTGAACTTAACACCTGGGGTAGTGCAGGTAACACTGTGGGTCCAGTGGCTCCAGCTCTACCCAAGTCAGCATCATCTTCTTCATACATCATATGAGCTGGATGCTGAGCTCTACCCCTTGGGGCTATTGGTTGGAGCTAGGGATGGACTACTCCTTCCACCCCTCTGTTCTCATCTACTACCCTAGGTTGATTGATTCCAGTATTTTGCTGGACACCTGGCCTAGGTTGATTCATTCCTGCAGTTTGATGTACATTCCTTGCAGCATCAATCTCAGTTTCTAGTCCTAGTCTGTGTCTCTAAGCCTCTAGTTCTTGTGCATTAACCATCTTTCGAAGAGTTCTCTGAACTTCAGTGTCGTAAAGAAGCAATGGGGCTCCTTTGCTTCTAGTGTTGGGCATGCAAAATCTGACTCTCCTGAAAAAGACACAAACACCTAAGAAAACGTAGAATTAGGAAATATAACTACAATCGAATAAAAGCTAGTAAAACACTTTCTGAATTGAAATTGCCTAGTAGCGGCGCCAAAACTTGATAAGTCCAAACTTACACTTCAAATAAGAAGTGTAAACGGTCGATGTCAATTTACAGAACTCAACTAGAGTTGAGGTCGATCCCACAGAAAATTTCTTTACAGATAAGGTTTCACTGTCGCGTTTATTTGAATATTGTTATTATCTCCTAAACAAATAACAATGGAAAGTAAATTGGGTTTGGGGGAAATGTTATAATTACAAACTTGCAGTCAAAATTTAGATTCGCGACTAACAGACTATTTCATTGTAAGGTTGATTCAGTTAATTAAGAGAAACCAGGATTGTGTTCACCATAACATTAGTTCAAGTGTTCTTCCGTAATTGAGCATCAGGAAAATCAATGTTTACAAAATCATTGCGAGTTAAATTTATCTGACACTTCTCAGCCAAATCAGATATTTATCACTCATTTTCTCTCAACCCTAGAGTGTTACTAACATTGACCCTCGCTTAAAATGATATGGTGTTAAAGATCTTTTCTCTCGAACTCAAGCTTTAACTCCAATTGGATAATTTAGTTCAGCCTTTTTCCTAATTGGTATTTTTCTCCCGAACAAATACCAGATACAGGCTCATCTAATGTGTGCACTCACTAGATGACAATGATATCGAAAGTTAAAAACTACATAATGTAAACACAAACTGCCTTTTACTCATTTTACGAAATCGTCACTAGAACTTCGTCATGGATCCCACAATCCCAGTCGTGGTGTTTAGCTACTCATGCTTTCACGTAAACAATTAGTAATTAGGGATGAAAACATATTGAGAAAGACTTATGAAAGTATTTAGCAAATCAACAATCACTTTGATAATCTGATATTCTGAATCCGAATTTCCAACTGATAACAATAATCAAAAATCCAAAAATCAAAATCTAAGAGTCACGCTCTGTTCTTCATTGTCAAACGTAAGATAATGAATAATGATGTTTACCACGAACTAAAGTAATTCCAAATAGACTGTTTAAAATAAGTCATAATTGAATTAGGACTGAGTTGTCGGGACTTTTCACGGCCACTACCACGACCTGTCAAGGGCTTCATGGTCTGTGAAACCTTCTGTGGTCTTGCCTTGGAGCTTCCCAAAAGTGGGTCTTCAAAATTGGTCACTGGAAAATGTACCACAAGAGCTACCATGGTTCGTAGTGAGGACCATGGCCCGTTAAGTCGACCGTGGCCTTCACTTGGGTTTCAACTTTCTTTCAACTCTTTCTTGCTTTAACACTGGTCCAGCTTCACGGTAGGTACCATGGTTCGTGGTGAGGACTACGGCCCGTAGAACCCTCTGTGGTCTTCACTTGGTTATTCCTGCTCTTCATCTTCTCAAGGCCCAGCACTGCCTCACTTTCACGAACTCGACCACGAACCATAATGAAGTTAATGGTCCGTGAAGTTGGCCGTGAACTTCACTTGGTCAACATCAGTTCTGCTTCTTTTTCTACATTTCTATACAACCCAGATTCTGCCTAAACATTTAACAAACCCATCAAATAATCCAAAATTTCACTTAATTCCAGTATTAGTTCATAGTTATTAAGCATCAAATGTGCCACGATTTCGCGGCACATCAGAAAGTCAGGATTCAGAGTTAGGTCCTCCTTCGAAATTCAGGTCCTACATAAGATGTCAGGTCAGTGTCGGGTCCTAATTTTGAAGTTGGGTCTTAGTTGACATACAGGGCATCTAGTTAGAGCACCAAGGTTAAATCCCAAATCTGGTGTTAGGGTAGGGTCCCAATTTAGAAGTCATGTCTCTATCAAGAGTAGAGTTTGGATCTTTAATAATTCAATAGGTTCGAGTGTCACGTTTAGATCTCACTTCGAAAGTTAGGATTTTCATCGAGTTCCAAGGTAAGGGTCGGTTCATGGTTCAGAAGTCTAGTCCCATTTCAAATGTTCGGTCTCGAGTTATATGTCAAGGTTGGATCCAAGGTCGGGTGTTAGGGTAGGGTCATGATTCAGAAGTCAGGTCCTAATTTAAGATTTGGGTTGGATCTTGAATCAGTTGTCGAGTTCGAATGCCACGGTCATATTGTGATTCAAAATACGGGTCCCTAGTCGGGTATCGATGTCATGACCCAAGGTATACCCTAGGTGTAACATGGTGTATAGAACTGTTAAAGATCAAACTACTCTTCAAATCCAATCAAAAGAGTAAGAGGTCGTCGTCAATAAAAACACCCCATGAAGAGTCAAGGTTGAATCCCACAGAGAATGATATAGGGCTAGGAATTCTATCAGGAAATTTAAAATGTAAATTCGTTCATTTGCAGCAATAAAACAAGTGGGTGGATTATTCAACCAAATTTAATAAAAGGATTTTGTTGTCACAAGTCACAATTAAACCAAAATTTCAGAAACTCAAATAAGTAACATGTAATCTAGGGGTGCAGGGATTGGAAATCGATGTCACGTAGGGGTGATTGCATTGCTCTATAGTGATGAACATTCATGAATAGACTGGGTCATCTTTAATGATACTAATCTTCTTTCGATCTCATAATGTCATATCATAGAATCTCTTTTTGGCCTCATGTATGTGTTATATTGAACAATCCTATACCTTACACTATTCTCTCTTTCAATGCAGCAATAGGGAAAATAGATCGGACCCATAACCTATATTTTAATCAAGTTACAAACATCAAACCTAAATTGCGAGTACCGGACTAATTACTCACTCCAATCAATCTCTTTTGAGCATCGATCGGAGATTGCAAATAGGAATTAAGTTTGCAACCTTAACTCATAAGTTAACCCCATGCTAACTAGCCTAAATCAATGCATGAACAACAGCAAAATAGAGCATAACACAATACCCACTACATTAAATCAACAACAACCCCATAATTACACCCCTGGATCTTGGGGTTTATATCATTCATGAAAGTAACCATGGGTAACATTAAATTAAACAATTAAAAGCAAACCAACTTTGAATTCAACTTCAATTTATCAATTTCAAGAACAAAGTTGAAAAACCTCAAAACTAGAAAGTGTTCTTCATAACAAAAATAAATTTCTCTCTAACTCTTATTCAAAGCTTTAGAATTTTGGAACCTTTTTCCAAACTCTATTCTTTCTCTTTCCTTTGGGTTATTCATAATTTCCCCATAATTTGGCCCGAAACTCAATGTATGACCCATTGAATGACATGTGTGCGGCTCACCGATCACAATGGGTGGATTGCCAACTACTCTTTAGCTCGCCTTTATCTTGATCTAGGCTTCAGGTGTTTGAACATCAATCGGTGAGCTCGCTCGAGCCTGCCTTGGACACTCGGTGAATCTCCGAGTACCACCTTTGTTCTCGTTTCAAGCCTTCAATATTTCCCCTTGTATTGTTGCCTTCGGCGATGCTCAGCATGTTCGTCTTTCTCATTCGATGCATCACAATTTTGGTTTATGTTTGTTGCCCAACCTTATACATTCAAGTTGTGTGCACTGTCAGTTTAGGAAAGGTAAAATACATTGGGCTATCCGCTCTTCTTGCTAGGTGACCAAAAATATGGAGTTTACATTTCTTTTCATATTTTTGATCAATTTTTCAAAGATTCTTCTCTTCATAACTGCATATAACCAAAATATCATTAGAATAGAACATTATAAGGTATTGAGGACACTAATTATTGAGCTAAATAGGCCTGCAATGTGCATCAGTCTACCACTTATATAGAACCTCGAAAGGCTCTATACAAGCCACTTATTATACATCATACTAGTTATTAGAAAAAAAATATTTCAAGAGTATCATATAAGAGTTTGACAAAGCGAAAATCAAACATAGTCTCAACAAGACATGTATACATCAACATAAGTGGTTGGGACGTAATCCATACACCACATACAATGTCTAAAAACTAAAAATAAAGAAAGCAATAAGATTTTCATGCTCCTGGAAACATGACGACTCACCAATCTTCAAGCGCCTAGAGAGGGATCAACTAGCCACAATGATGTGAATTGGGAGTGTCGGACCCTACATTAGTGAAAAAATGTTGCCAAAAATATGTATGAGTACATAGAATGTACTAAGAATAAAACCAATGCATAAATAAACATGATAACATGGATAGCTTAAATGTAACACCTCAGATTTGAGAAAGGCTTAGAAGGGGTCTAATGGGCTTGTCAAGAACTCAAACGGGACCATGGAATCCTCCACAAAGCCCTAGACGGGTCGTGATGGGGACCACGGCCCATTATGATGCTCGTGACAAGAAAGAAGAACCTGCCCCAAGAAAGTTCCCTCCCACGGACCCCTAGACGAGCCGTACAAGTGGTCGTGAAGGGGTCAAGTCAGTAAGGGTTCTCCTCTAGCCACAGGTCAAGGACCACGAGCATCAAAATGGCTCGTGAAACCCCAAATAGAACGTGAAGATGTCCGTGAAGGGGTTTTATCAGACTAAGAGTTTAGGGTCAACTTAAAACAATCATATGTTTTAGCAAAAAATGAATTGGGTGGCCCATGACCTATCAAATTAAATATCTTTGGGTCCTGTTTCCAACGCCATCGAGTTTTCTCAATTCCAAGCTCAAAGTAAAAAGTTATGCCTGAAATAGTGAAGCACTGTCAGGCAAAATTTCTTCACGACCCATTTAACGGGCCGTGGTGGTCTTGATGACCCGTTTTGGCTTTCTATTGAACAATTTTGGCATTTTTAAGCCAGGGATCATTGGGTCTTTTCCCAATTGTTTTAACTCAATACTACATCATTTTTCCTTCTACCCAAAGTCCTATATAATGATATTAAACCACCTCTCAAATATTTCTCTCTCTAAAGGAAGAAGAAGAAGAAGTCAAGTTAAGGTTTCAAGATCAAGCCTCCAATTCAACAAATTGCTTAAGGGCTTTGAACTCCAAGGTATGATAGTGTTCATCTATGGAGTTCTTTCCTCCTTAGAGTTCCCAAATTCTCAAATTTTGAAGTTATAAATCTCCAATTGAAATTTGAGTTTTCTTCCATGTCATGGGTTCCTTTTAATGTTGATCGAATTAAATGTTTTATTACTTTTTATGCATGAATTGAGGTAATTGAATGTATTTAAGTTTAATAGCCATGAACCCATGCATACCCCATATTTTCTAAGCTATGATGATATAAGGTGGGTCTTGAACCACGAAAGATGAATTGATGAAAATATGCATGTCTTCTCTTTATGAAATTTATGTAAATGAATTTGAAGATGCGTTGACTTTGAAACCGTAATGAAACTTACGAATTATTGAAAATAATGTTTGTTTATGAAAGTATGTTTATTACTCAAGTAAGCTTATAAATGAAGACAAGATACCCATGTTTATTAATGATAAGACAAGATACGATTGATAAATATTTTGTGGAATTTATGCTTAGAACAGAGAAGATACTGAGATCGTAACACTCCGAAAAATGGTAGGTTGAACTAAAGCCTAAAC
This sequence comes from Solanum tarnii x Solanum tuberosum, assembly GCA_029582315.1. Taxonomy (NCBI): domain Eukaryota; kingdom Viridiplantae; phylum Streptophyta; class Magnoliopsida; order Solanales; family Solanaceae; genus Solanum; species Solanum tarnii x Solanum tuberosum. The sequence continues at coordinate 15,888 of JAJONS010063442.1, forward strand.
GTAAGGATGAACGTCTTGAATCTGAGTTATAGGGGTCAAGGCCATGAGGCAAGTGTCATGGCCAAGGGGCTAAGCCAAAGCCAAAAGGCCAAAGCTGCCCCTAGCCATTAGTTGCTACCCCAACCTTCACGAGAAGGACCACGAGTCGTGGTCCTCACCACGGATCATGAAGTTGGGTGTGGTCTTGCCTTGGCCATGAAAGTTTGGCCACCGAATTCCCTAGCTACTGCCTCAAATTCACGGCCATCACCATGGTCCATGGTCTTGACCACGACCAAGGGATGCTCTCGTGAAGTTGCCTTAGGCAAATAGCCAAATGGCCCCAAATGGCAAAGTCACTGCCCCAACTCCACGGGCAAGACCACGTGTCATGGTCCACTTCATGAGCCGTGAAGAGGCCGGTGGAGATGACTTTGGCGATTGAACTTTTGTCACAAAAATGAGGCCACTGCCTCACCTTCACGGGCAGTACCACGGGTCGTGGTCCTTACCACGGCTCTTGAAGGTGACCTTGGTGCATGGGCGTGAGTTTTAAATGAGGTTTAAAAAAGCCTTTTCCTATTTTAGTCCAATTAATGTTGGGGTGTTTTAGGTATTTTAGGGGTAAAATATATATTGTTTTTAAATCAAATTTCACAAAACTTAGTCAATTTTCACAAACGCCCAATTGAAATCAAAAAACTTCCCTCTTCTATCAAAAAAATTCTCTCTCTAGACTAAAGGAAAAGAAGAACAAGACATTGGAGCTAGGGTTGCTAGAGTTTCAAGTTTCTTCCCCAAATTTCTTGGAGCTTCTTAGTTGAGGTATGGTTTATTTTCATCCTTGGGTAGCTATCACCCAAGGAGCCCCTTCAAATTATGTTTTCAAGATATCAAATCCCCCAAATTTCTAGGGTTTTCATTCTATAACATGGGTCTTCTTTCCAAAACATTTTCATTGCTTAACTATGATTATTTATGGTTTTTTATGATGAATTATGAATATATTGATGGAGAATTGATGTTTATAATGAGAATTCCCCTTATACACATGTGTTCTCCATGTTGATAGATCTTGAATTGATATTGTGGGTTGGATGATATTATGAATGTGTCAATTGAATATGTTTATGTTGATTAAGCTATTGAATCATGAATTCCTTCTACATTATGTAGTAATTGTATATAGTTGGGTTGATTGTGATTTCAAGACCCTTGAAGGGTAAAGGTATGAGGGTTATGCCTCTTTATGGGAATTATGTATGAGATGGTGATGTACTTAGATAGTAATGATTATATATATATTGTGTTGTTGTGGTATTGATGGCAAGATCCTTCATCCCTATACCACATACACTTGGTTATGCATGAAGTTTGTATGTATGTTTATGGAAAGCTTGTTGTGTTGGTTGAAAGGACATTCT
>JAJONS010063443.1:0-20039 GCA_029582315.1 Solanum tarnii x Solanum tuberosum
GGAAGAAAATAAGGAAAATTTAAATTTCTAAAGTTCAATTGTTTCAAAAGCGGAAAAATTCAATACAACCTCCATTATAATCTAGTCAAAGTTTTATTTTCACAAAGATCCATATTTCATATACAAAATAACATAAGAAAGTGAAAACAAAAATCCGTACCTTCACCTCATACAACTTCCACAATAATAGAAAAGATTGATTACTTGAGTTACTTTAATAACAGTCAAGTACAATTCAACCATTCGCGAAGTTGATTCATCACCCCCATTTACAGATCGTCCTGAAATACCCACCGTGATTCTATGGAGTTCATAGACTCGTCCGAATAAATTAACGGCAATTCTTGCAAAAGTATGTGTATGCATATACTAATGTAGTATCACAGTTGTAGCTTGGGAGAGTGCAATCAAATGAAACCCTCAAAGTTGAGAAAGGGTTTGGATGAGAATGTGAAAAACGATGAGTACTCAATTGTGTATTTCTGCTTGTTGCTTTGATGGAATGGGAAAGGAAAAGCAACGTGGAAGTTCTACGCTCATTTGCGTGCATTACAATAAAGTAAATAATTTATGATGACAAAATTACCCTTGCTTGTCCCACCATGTTTCCAGCATGAAGTACAAGTTTTAGATGCTGTGTTCGTCCCATAAGTCCCATTTCTATATAGGCTAGAGGGGATAGGCCCGTGCTCACATTTTACATTTTAATGTGATGAATGCTTTGTAACACATGGTAAAGTTGAAAGGACTACATAAAGCCACAACTACTACACTAATGTAAAAGTACGTTGGATAAGTACTTAAGTTAGAATGCCTTCATAGGTAATAATAGGCATTCTACAAATCCAAAACAAAATTACAATTTCTTAAACAAAATGTAGAAACTGATAAATGAAAGCAGCAGGCACACTTGTACCAGAAGTACAAAGTCAAGACACATTCATTTGACCATCTTAATCAGATTTTGATCTAGTAATGATTGGATCTTCTCTAACAAAGAAACATGAAACTAAACTGAGGTGATGCAATCAATCTCGAAAGGAAACATGGAGATGCATATTGGTTCTTGAATTTCTCATCTCATGTCCCTTTTTTTGTGAAAAATACCCATTGAAGTGGCCGCCCTAGTTGATAAATTCAATTCGTCATAATGTGATAAATGAATCATATATCGTGACCTGAAAATAACATAACAGAGAAATTCTTGTAAAAGCAAAGCTAAGAGAAACAATCAACATAAATTACAAAATCATAAAACATTACACATATCATGTATCATACTATTAATTTTTGCTTTCATCATCTCATAATCATTCATGTACTATTAGTTCTTACTCTATCATGACATAAACCTGTACAATTTTACAATGTCAAAGTGGGAGACTAACAGTTCCATACAGACAAAGCACCTAAACACATAATGATTAACGACCACCAACCTACAACGTATAAACTTCAGAAGTGTAACTTTTACTATTTGGTCCGAAACTATAAGCTACACAAATAGATATGTTCTATACAAAGAGCACAAAATAAGCATCAAACAAAATAAAAATCATGTTGTAGCAAAAGTATACTCATGACATAGTTTCTTATTGTAGCTTTAAAGGAGTTGAATTAGCATATCTATAGTATAGGATGCATGTAAATGTTTTACAGGAATTGAAGAAGCTGAAATATAACATAAGTGTATTGTTTCATCACTCCTACAGAGGTAAAATCTATTAACTTACAATAATAAGAGCATTGGCAACACCAACTGTACATGATCGATACTTCTCGTTGCTGCATAAATTTTATTTTGAATAATATTTTCTTCTTCAGAAAGCAGTAGAAGATTTAATTGACCAGTTGCACACTGCCCGGCTCAACAGAAAGTTAGAAATTTGAATATCCTCTTTTCCTTCTTAGTAGTTAAGTCATGCATACAATCACAAATTCAAAGCTGAATCAATATTTGAAAATTCTCTTCCACAAGTTTTTTAAAAATAAAAAATAAAATCAATAGGTCTCATATTATGTTCATACTTACTATGTTCCATGAAATAGTTGAAAGAGAATATTTTGTTATGGAGATGGAACAAATATCGTACTTTACTTTAAAAAATTTCAATCAATAGTCAGTGAGCAAATTTAGTCGTCTAGTCTATACGTAATAATGTACAAGTAAAGAGAGCAACAAAAGAATCAAACTTACCAGTAAAAGGTGTAGCAATCAAACTTCTCTCTTTTCGTGAGCCTGAAGTGACATCACCAGTCATAATGTATTGTATTGTTGAGCAGTTGAAAAGATTTCGAGATATTGTTAATAGAACAATAATCTCAAAAGTATACCCTTACTCCAAGAGTTCCATCGCTTTCGTCACTGGGAGCCTCATTACCATCACTGTGAATGAAGACTTAATATGACTTGGTAAAAAAATCCACCATACTGTTAAACGATCACTTAAGCTAGATAAAATATTTGTCTATTCAAAAGACATGTACCTTGTAGCTAACATATTGTTAGAAACATGTGATGGAAGGTATCCAATTTGGGAACAGATAGGGAGAAACATATATCAAATAAGCGAAGAAATTCAAGGCGATTTATGTTGGCACTGCCAAAGACAGTTTGAAACCAAATATTATAAATGTCTTAGAAAACACAAATGTATCGAGAAGATGCTTAAGAAAACTAAGCTCATACTTCATAAGTGTTTTCATCAGTATGTTATTTCCTCTATGTTATTGCTACATTTTTCACATCAACTCCATGGGAATTCAAATGACATTAAATGCAATTATGGATGAATGATTTTGTAGAATTAAAAGCAGAACATATCATAGCACTTACCGATATGAAAATCCTGAAACAAGGAGAGTAAAAAAATAGATTAAATGTAAGCTTCGTATCACCATAGAATACAAAAATCACCAACTCTATTCAATTGTGTTTTTCTATTCTAGGGAACATAAACCTAACCTGGAAACTTGAGGGTAGAACTTTCTATTACCATATAGGACAAACAACATGAAAGTCCACCCACCGATCTTACACAATAGCTCCGGACTTCAATGATAGTAATATTTTTTTTACCTCTTCTTCCTTTATTTATTTTTCAACAATTGAAACATTTAAAGATTTAATAGGATCAGTTAGAAAAGTTACCAAGGAATTATATGCTTAAAGATTCAAGGTTTTTTAAACAATTGCTTTTTTTCCTCTTTTTGTGTTATCATGTCTTTACAGATTAGAAATAACATGTTAAATTTGATTACAATAATTTCTTTCTCTTCCATAAAAAGCACTCAGATATCTAAAAAATATTATCTCAACTATCATCATCATTTTACAAATTCTTTTCTTCAATCTCTAAGCCGGGGATTCTCAAAATAACTAAAGTTACGATATATGTCTAAATTAGAGTAAGTTTATGAAATCTCCATTATGTTTCATGCCTCATGACCTTAAAAAAACTGAACATAACAGTTATTATTACATAAGTGATACTTAGAAAGAAGAACTACTCCATCCATTTCAATTTATTTGTCTTACTTTCCTTTTAGTCCCAAAAAGAATGTCTCTTTCCCTTTTTTAGCAACTCTTCAATTTCAACTTTCCACCTCAAATGTTTAAAACCATAAGATTAAAGGATATTTTGGTTCATTTGACATAACTTTTGTTGTAAGACCACACAATTCAAAATTCTTCTATGTTTTCTTGAGTTCGTGCCAAGTCAAAATAGAAAAAGCAAATTGAAACGAAAGGAGTATTATATAAATAGCGAGACAAAGAAGGTGAAGCATTGTTACAGGTAAATAGATGTATTTTCAGCTTAAACAAACACAATTGAATACCTTGTAATAGTGAAGCAATTATGGCCTTTTAAGTTAGAATACATGGTACCTAATCTATTGTTTCGATCATCCCTATTATCAACATTATATGATGTTTAAAACAAATTACCAACTTCTTCACGTAATTGGTTAAGACTTTTAAGTTCATTGAAGTGTATATGCATTTCTGTAAATTACTATCTATGATTCTATTAGTGAAATTAGAGAGCCGAATAAAGTCTTGGGGACCTCAAGCCATAAACTACAATCACATATCCATCAACAGGAAATTTCATACTTTAAAAAAGTGAGAAAACAGGTAGAAGTCATGAAGAAAGTTCAACAACTAACCCAAGTAGTGGGATCCAAACTTTTTAGCAAAAAGGATAGAACTTGCCACATTCCTTCAAGGCATGCAACGCTAGTTGTTTTTTCGTCGACATTCCTGTTGTAAGTAGTTCTCAATTTGTTAAAAGTAATAGTCATTATTTGTTTTTTTCTCTCTAAAAGTCACAATTATATTCTACATTTTTGGTGGACACAAAGTTAGGATAAAAAGAAAAACAATAGGAAAAAGAATAGAAAATTGGGAAAACTCACCAGTTTCACATAGATGGAGCTTGAAGAGGTTGAGACACAAATTCTCGAGAGTTGTAGTGAGCCTCTCTTGCCTCTTTTTGCCCTCCTACGTGCCAATCGCATAGGGTCACAAAGAGTTGTTAATTAAAGGCATATATTGTATAATTTGAACCACATTCAAACAAATTATACATATCTCAAATGAATTTTTTGGTCATAATCATTAATAACACATATTGCCTACTAATCTTGTCCAATAACACTAAGTAATGTAACTTACAGATTGTTGATTGGCTGAGGAGTATGTTACAGTAAACCTAATGAGAAAAATAAGAAAATTTGAAATAGTCTAGTGCTTTGTCATACTATCGAACACCTTAGGTGCGTCAATATTTATTAGCCAAATATTTTAAGAAGTTTTTTTAGAATCATCAATGAATAAGAAAATAGGAGCAGCAAACATGTTCACCATTAGAGGCCATGCTCCATTAGTGAACTTACACATATTTTTGAGAAAATAAAAAAATAGTTGAGATGTATACAGAACTTCGGTAAAAGCAAAAGCAACCCAATTTTTTTTTGGTTATTACAAACAATGAGAGTGTAGTCTCAACAACACAAAGAGCTAAGATAAACATCAAGATAGAGAAATGTACGCTGTAGCAACTTCCAAAATGTTTGATACATGAAGAAGCTGATGAAATTTGAGACCCACATAAGGAATTTTTATTTTTTTTGAATTATCGGTAACACACATAATTTCATGGACAAAGTCGAATATGAGAAAGTATAAAGTTATGCTAAGGAAAAAGTAAACAGACTCTTACAATCGAATTAGAGAAGATGAAACATAGTTAAAGCTTGTAATTTGTTTTCAATATTAAAATTGTAGATCAGGAAAGCACGAACTTACCATATGAGAAATGGAGTAGATTTTTTTGAATCTGAATTTCCTATGCTTCATCCCTGCAAGATACGAAGGAGCAAAACAACATTAAATTAAATTTAAATTCAATGCATGCAACATAATTACAACACAAAGGCCGAATAGATCAGCAAACTTGAATGAAATATCAAACCATTTGAATAAGAAGTCTGGAAAAATTAAGACCTAAAATCAAAAAGTAAAAATCAGAGATACCACTGGTTTTTTTTAGACAAAACTTATGAGAATAGTAGAAAAAAACCTAATTATGAACGATTGAAAGAAGGAGGTGGGAATAATGTTTAATGTTTCACTGGACATCCCAAGGCCTTCAGTGAAGATGAAAATGCACAATAAGCTCACTTAGTATAGAGTACTTTTTCTTAATAACTGGAATGGAGAAGATGATCAGAAATTCAGTACACATGGTTTGCTTACAAAAGTACACGCAACAGATGGGTCCAATATAGAGTACCATTCACATACAACAAATGACAGCAGTGTACTATAATCCTTGTTCACTTATTAAAAAGGGTATATCTAGTCTACATATATGAATATGAAGACATGTGGCTTGATAAAGTAATGATGAAGTACACGTGTTAATCACTACACTTCTAAATAATATAAAATCAATAAAGCATGTAGTACAATAGTTGGTGCATGTGTTCGTCCTTCAAACTCTCACACTTCTAATAAGGAAGTAAAGTAAATTAAAGTAAAATGAGAAAATCAGTAAACGCAGAGACATATAGCAGAGTATCTAGTATCCATATTTGGACCAAAATTTAGTAGTTGCAAAAGATGCTTAATCATATTAGTGAGCTTAAAATTCATTCGATTTATCAAATTATAAATTTTTATGGATCAAAATATTCAAAATGAGAAGAAAATAAAGAGTCGTCTACTAAAATCCCATCAGAAAAAATGCATAAAACAAAAGAAAGGATGAAAGAGAAATAAGAAGAAAAAAAAAACACAATCACACATCCATGATAGAACCCAAGGAAAAACTTAAACAAAGCAATAAACTTCAAAAAAAGATTGTTACCTGAACTGTATTTGCTCTTTCTCCGTGTTGTATTTTTTATTGTGGTGAAAAATTTCAAGAATGACAAAGAGCAAATTTACTTGAAGAGACAAAATAAAGATAACACCAAAGAAATTAAGAACGATAAAAAGTAAAAACCTATTTTGATGACAGCTTTTCTACAATTTGAAGAGCTCCATTACACAACTTCATGAAGAATAGTCTAGAATATGATAAGGAGAAAGGTGGGAATGGGCTAAAGTATTGGGAAGACCGCCGTACTAAGTAATTACACATGGCTTTATGAGGCAGAACAAATTTATCCGTTGAAATTACAAAAATGCCCTTATTTGTATGCTTGTTAGAATTGCACCGTACAACTTTTGGAGCTGGTGTTCGTCCTTCACAACTCCCACATCTAAATAAGGGTAATTTGAATAATTGTTAAGTATTATTTCGTAATAATCATATTTTATTATACTATATTGTATTATATTTTTTACTTATATAGATTATATTATTCTCCGTTGTTACATAATCTCACATCTCAATAATTTTTAATAGTAAAATCTATCAGAAAAATAGAATAATAAGGAGTAGAGCTATTAGGAAAATGTAGGCTACAATATGTAATTGAATTATTATATTAAATAATAAATAAATAATGAGAAAAACTAGTAAGGTTATGACTTCATCACACCGAATCGGTCGCTATATAGAATGAAATTTTTCATTGTTATCTGACGATGCATTTAAACAATATAATACAATAAAGTACAAACTAACATTGTGTATAAACCAACAATACAATATCATAGGACGAGCTTTTAATTCATTTTGTGTAATGAATATAATGAAATTGAATAACAATAATATATTTAATGTAATCTTATAAGTAAAATTTGGAGATGATTGAATGTATGCAAACCTTATGAAATAAGAATGTAAACAATACAAATTTTAATGAAAAATAACTATAAAGTTAGAATAATAGAATCTGACTCAAGAATTTGAGAAATTGATATAATGAAATATAAGGTAAAAATAGTTATTGCATTCTCTATCACAGTTTTTATTTTCAAATGTAACAACTACATGAGATACATTGTGATACATTATATCCTTCTGAACAGAAGCTATCAAAATACATCACTCATACCAACCTTGTCTAATAGCTAATAAGGAGAATGTTCAAGAATTCAAAGACCTGAGAGCTCAGGACTATTGATTTAAACAATTTCACTAATAAGCTGGTATCAAGAATGTTGCATAAGAGGATAATATAGATTTTGCGTATGATTGTATCTCCAATTTAGTTAGATTCTGTGACAAGGATAAGTATTATTGAAAAGGATCTACTAGCCGATGAGATAATTATGATTATTCATTTTCATTTAAGAAATAAGAATATCAATGTAGTAGTGAAATTTAATATAGATAAGGCATATGACAGGTTCACGAGATGTTTTTAACAATAGTATCAAGGAAATTTGGGTTTTTTTAGAAGTTATCATTGACATGTATAGAGATAGGTGTGAGCTAACAGATATTCAATGTTGATCAATGATCAATTACATGGTTTCTTTCATTTAATAAGGGGACATAAGTAAGGAGACCCTTTCTCACCTAACTTCTTCGTCATAGTTATTAAAGTTACTAATAAACTCAAATAATCTCAATGAAAAGGAGGACATAAAAAGATTTGGCCTCCACTCATGGAACACCAGAACTAATCATCTATCTTATGTAAATGATATAATTTTATTCAAGTTCGGCAATAATACAAATCATGAGAGTTTTAAGAGATTATGCAGTAACTTCAGAGTAGTTGTTAAACAAGGACAAAAGTTATTTACCTTCATGTCAAGACACATTTGATAATGTTTATAAGGATGAGGAGGCTGAGAGGGATCAAACTAGGTAATTTTTCTTATGTTTATCTAAGTGTCACAACCCAGGAGTACCCCTAGGTGTGTCACGGCGTACTTGACCCCGAAGGGGTCTCATACAAACTCTTAGCATTCATAACATAGGATAAAAGAAATGATGCGAAATTTAAAACATTTATCCATACAATCGAAAACTTTATAAAAGCAAGCGGAAGTCTAACTTGTCTTATTTAGCCATCTAATGCAATCTTTGAATCAACAATAGGGTCATAACCCTTTAACATAATCTAAAACTTAAAATGACATGAAAGAAACTACTAAAGAATCATACATCCTAGAATCTTGAGGACTAACCAACTAGCAAGGAATGCCAAGCTCTTAGCCACAAGGAGAATCAAATTGAGTGTCAATCCCTACACTTCTGAAAAAATGTAGAAAATATGGGTTAGTACAAAAAATTGCACCAAGTATGATAGCCATGCAAAAATCATGCTAAAAAGGACATTTTAGTTGAAAAGCATGAATTTACCAAGTTTGAGAATCATCATGCACTTTTAGTATAAAAACATAAGTCACAAGCATGATCACCAAATAACTCATTATAACACATTAGAACCATCTCTTAGGTAACCCTAAGTTATACTTGTGCAATGTATGAATGGCATCCCATAATACCACTAATACTAAGTACCCTTTGAGGCCACCCCAAACTTACTTACCATTCTTCATTCTTATCTTTAGTTAATACTCATAGACAAGGAACATTCACATTTAATAAGTCATGACAAGGAAAGAAACTCATAACAACAATCCAAATTAAGCATTCATCATTACATTTAGCCTTCATGTCAACATTCTCAATATCATCATTATAAGCACATTCATTTCATTAGACATATAACTTTTGAGGAACACACCATAGCCACTCTCAAAGTCTACTCGTGCAATGCATAGATAAAGTCCCATACCCCTATCCACACTTCATAGAACCTCTTGAGTAACCATAGTACATAACTCGATGATGGGAATAAGCTTTAATAGACATAGACCATGTGAGTAAATCATGGAATCCAGTGTCTATCCCACATCGTAAAGGGTTGGTCTACTTGCCTAAGTTAGGACCGATAGCATTTTAGCTTAGGTGAATCCACTAGCTAATAACCTATGCGGGCACATAATTATGGGATAAGGAGGTTGTTACTAGAAACCCGGCCTAACATGGGGAGAGCTTCCAAGTCATAATATTCGCTCGGTGCTAAGAATTAAATTCCCATAGAGTAGTTAATTCTCTTTCTAATATTATTACACATGAGAGGGATGCCATTGGCCTACCGATCCAAGTTACATTATTACACACATGAAAGGGAGTCATTAGCCTACCGATTCAAGGTACAACATTAGAATAGCTCATTGAATCCTAATGAAAGGGATACCATTTGGTCTACCGATTCAAGGTTCATCATTACACACATGAAAGGGTGCCATTAGCTTACCGATTCAAGGTACATTATCACACACATGAAAGGGTGCCATTAACCTACTGATTCATTTAGGTGGGGAAAGCCTTACACATCATGTCATCATCATTCACAAGTGTATAATTGAAAATAACCTTTCAATCAACACCGCAATTACATTATAGTCATGATCACATTACTTTCTAACTACTCATAAAGCATGTACATAAACATCATAATCATGATTCATCAACCCATCTAGGGTTACTACATTAGACACTGAAGTAACGTTTCAAGCACACCTCATCAAATTCTAGTTGTTCAACTATCGTACGTCAGTATATAACCCCACTAAATGAGTTGGGGTCGAATCCTGAGGGAGCGGTACGTTTTTGAGAATCAATTAGGAAGTATGAATATGGTCAAATCAATCATAGGAATAGAAATTATCGAATAAAAACATCATTCAAATTAGGGGGTGACACGAATGTCAAATAAAGGGGGTTTTGGTTTTAATTATCAACTACAACAGCAGCAAAAAATACGAAATAACAATAATGAGACGGGTTCTTCGGATGTGATTCGATTATAGGCTAATATAGACAAATGGATAATTGCAACTATTAGAAAATAGCTAGATATTAGTGAGTAAGCTAGGCTATAGAGGAGGTAAACTTTCTCTCAAACAATTTACCTCAAGTTGATTTCTCTTGAACATCAACAAGTATGCAAAATAAGGACAACCCACACCTTAGTCCATTCACTCTCTCGAGCTGAATGTGTGGAATTGGGTTTACGATTCACTCTCTCGAGTTGAATCCATGTCAACCCAATACCCACTGAACATCAATCAAAAAGCTTAGTTTTACAACCTCTCTCTCGAACAAGCCAATAACACAAGGGTAGAACTGCATTTACAACTACAATTCTTAAATTAAACCACAATTAATGATAGAACTCACTTCTAAATAGCATTTAAACTAACAATTACCAATACTCATTGATGAGTCTACAATTTGGACTCATTTAGGGCTTTATTTTGATTGATTTAGTGTCTTCAAATGCATATTTTGTCTCAATAACCAATGTAAATACTTAAGTTTCAGGTAATTGAGTTGAGAGACAAAGCATGGATGCTATCAAGCAAAAAAGGAACAAGGCGTAGAAAGAATGAAGAAATGAAGGCTTGAGGATCGCCTAATGCATTAGGCGAGTCGTCGAATAGCCTTAACCTCGCCCAAAGTTCCAATGTGCTGAGCCCTGAAAGAAAAGATCAAGTTGGTAATGAAAAGGAGCAGTCGGCGCGTCGCCGAACAGTTCTTCGAAGCAACACCATATCTCCTAATAATTCAAAATGCGAAGATGCTGAAGGCAAAAGCTGAAAGGCGATGAACCAGACCAAAGGGTGGATTGCCTTGTGCATCGACGATCCCGACTAACTACGCCGAGTGGTCCTTCACAGCACAAATTTTCGAAAACTGTAAATACCCCTTTAAATCTATAGCTTAGTATGAAGTTGTAGCGAATTATTACTGATTTTTAGAATATTTCAATTTGAGTTCTTAAAATTTTCGGGAGACATTGTTCTTGAGCTTTGAAGATTTGAAGTTTTACAATTCCAAGAAATTGGAAGTGGGTCTTAAAGAATCTTCATCCTTGATGTGTTTAAAGACATTTTCTATCATACCCATTTGATGGAAACACTTTTTGGTATCGATTTCTATCTCTTTTTCATGTCTAGCTAAAACCCCAATTCTTGGGGTGTGATTCTGTGAATATGGGTTAAATTTACTGTTGGGTATTGCTCATTGCCAGTCTATTTGTTGTTTAAATGTTAGTTCGTTTAGCAATCGTGTTTGAACTTAATGGGATTGTAGTTGCAAATACGATTTCATCTTAGTATTTTTGGCATGCTCGAGAGAGAGGTTTTAAAACCGAAACTACTAAATCGATAGCCTATGGCTATTGGGTCGTCATGGGTTCATCTTGAGAGAGTGAATCCTAGACCTTCTCCCATACATTCAGCTTGAGAGAGTGAATGGGCTAAGGCGAAGGCTGTGCTTAATTGCTGCAGCTCGGTGTTCGAGTGAAACCGAGTTAATTCGGGGTAAGTTATTCGAGAGAAAATTTACCCCCACTAAAGTTTAGCTTAGTTACAAATGTTCAACAATTTACTATCAATAGCATTTACCCGGTTGTTTATTTTATCCCATATTCCTATCACATCCCAAGAATCCCGTCTCCTAATTCACATCTTTATATCCTTGCTATTTTTGTTTATTAGTTGAATATAAAACCCCCCATTGATAATTGACATTCATGTCACTTTTTGATTTACTATGTTTAGTTTCGTTAATGTTTATAGATATGATTGATTAGAACATAGTTTTACTTTTCTATTTAATTCTTGATTACTAACCGCTCCCTTGGGACTCGACCCCAACCCATTCGGTTGGGTAATATTACTACACGCGATCATTGACACTTGAATTGGAAGTTGTGTCTTTGATTACGTCAAACATCAAAATGACGCCGCTGCCAGGGAGTGGTGTTAATTGAGAATTTTTTGTTAAGTTGGATTTTGTTCTTGTTAGTGGTAGTTCTACTTACTTAATTTTTTATTTTTAGTTTTTGTGTCACTATTTTGAGCAGGAAATTGGAACATGTCTAGTAGCAATGGTGATCAAATGGACCTCTCTCTTTTGAGGATGATGTCTCTTAGGGATAACATCCTAAGTTTTAGACAATTGGAGGGAGAGTCCATCCATGAGTTGTGGTTGAGATTTAAGACACTCTTCCTGTAGTGCCCAGCTCATGGAATCTTAGAAAGTGTGCTATTGGACTTCTTCTACAAAAGTCTTGGCCCGGAAAATAAAAGAATGGCTGACCAAATATTTCCAGGGGGTCTCTCACGACTACATATGCAATAGCAACCCAGCTCCTTGATCACATGGCCATGACCAACAAGGAGATTGAGAAAGACCATATTTTGGCCAGATTGTTAACTCAGCTGGATCTAGTGGCTAAGAAGATCATAGAATTGGAGGCACTAGATAAAAGGAAAGACCTGTATATTCCACCTCATGAGCGTATAAAGCCCAATGCAAGAGAGGGTGGACAAATAGAGGAGATACTGTCAATCATTCTCCATAAAGTCGAAAGTCACTACAAGATGCTGAATGAGATAAAAGAGAATGTCTTACTGTTGAATGAGATAACTGCGTCCCAATTCCTATCTTTTTCAGCAACTAGAGACCCAAATAGGCCATGTATTATCTCGTCTCTACCCCACAAATCAAAATTAAGTGGGGAAGCCATTCCACAACGTTAAATAAGGTGCTTCTTGGGAGGCAATCCAAGGTTTTATAGCTTTAAAATTGTTATTTTAGAATAATGGTGTGTTGATTCTGAAGGATAAAGTGTGGAGAGTGTTTGGAAATTGCAGGTTGGCGAGCTAAAAGGTCTAGTCAGTGCATCACCAAATAGGTCGGCGCGCCTGACCTAATCCGTCGTTTGACTCAAGACATCTTAAAAATGGAGTCTGTAAAACTCGGCGAGCCCAGGTAATTATTGGTGAGTCGCCGACCAGGTCGGTGATCTCGACGTAAACCACCGTTTGGACCCCCACATTAACTGGAGGGACTGTAAAACTCGGCAAGGTAAGTGAACACTCGGTGTGTCACCGAGTGTGTCGGCGAACATGATTAATGTCGCCGAATGGGCGTGAATTGGACGGTTTTTCAGGCCAAAGGTTTAAAAGTTTCAAATTCATTCACTTTCCCTCACTTTTTATCTTCTCAAACTCACACCCGCACTTTAGTTTTGATATTTCTTGCATTTTTTAGAGTATTTTAGTCGTTGATTGGGGCTCAGATTGTGGATTACTTTGCCTCCTAGCATTTCAATCTTCATTAATTGGCATCAACGGTTGGTTTTCCGAACCCCGAGATTATTTTATCAAAATTGTACTCATTTGCAATAATCTTATCGTGATGTCATGTGCTGGGCCTCTTTGATAGAATTAGTATGTTTGAATGCCTGATTTAATTTGATAATCTTGCCCGTAATGTTTTGATTGTCGAAATCCCGTAGGCTTGTGCTTAAAATGAAGTAAATTTCGTGGGTATTATGATTGGGTGTTATGGGTCTAAGCATATTTTAACTAGTGCATGCTTTGATTTTGTTTTTGGGGGTTGCGGGGTATAATTCGAGAAGTTGGGTTGAATATAGGCACGTTGGGCCGTTTAGCGAGCTGGGACGAGCTTGCCTAACCACTCGACGGTCTACCTAATGTCCCAATCTCGCCTTTAATTTCATGCTAAATGTATTGTTGGAGTCTATAACTTTTGGCGAGAAGCCTGAGGTAGCCGAAGGAACTCGGTGACTCGCCGAAAGTCTTCCTGATCACCCTTGTATGCACCCCTAAACCCTGTTTACACTATAACTTTTGGTGGGCTAACCCAATTCACCGAAGCAATTCGGCAACCCACCAACTGTTTCGGTGAGTCTGTCTGCGCCTAATTCTCTGTGTATTTGTTTAGATATTTCCTAATTTCTCCGCGAGGTTTTGCAGACATGACTAGATAAAAAGCAACTGAAAGAATAATACCAGGGCAAGATAAGGCTAAGGGGATTACGATAAATAAGGATGCAGCTATATCCAAAGGCAAAGCTTCAAAATTTCCCACAACGGATGGGAAAGGCAAGGCAAGAAGTCCACTTATAATAGGAAGACCAATATCAGACACCCTAATGTTCCTTCATGGCCCTGGGGATTTTGTACAGCTGTGCATGTCTTTTTGGAGGACACGCACGTGACAACGCCTAATGGATCTGGCACTTCTGTTCCTTTGGAGGTGATCCCGAGCACTTATGCTCAGACTCAGAGTGATACATCGGGCAGTGATGCCCAAACGGATGGAGCGATTGTGCAGACATGACCCTCTTTTTACCTCCATCTATGCCTTACTTTATTTTGACTTGTGGATGTTTTTATTTGCATTTGAGGACAAATGTTGTTATTTGTGGTAGGGTGAGGCCTATCTTTTGTGACTCCGTTTTGTTTATATATTTGGGTTGAATTTTTTAAATGTGCTGACACTATTTTTGCCGAAGTTTTGAGTTTGTGGCTCCTTTCTTTTAATTATAAATGATTTTTAACCCTTCCGAAATTTTTTTGCCACCTCTTGTACGTGTTGAATGTGGCTGCTTTCTTGCAAATTTGAGTACCGGTTTTGATCAATACCGATGACTCGAATAGTGCTCATAATCGAACATAAATTAATGCGCGGCTATAACGAGGCCAATTTAAGTTGCATAGACAATATGTGAACTCTTTGCATCTTGTTATGACTAGCCCATTATCGAATCGAGTCTCTTGTAATGAACATTGCACACTAGCTAAATTGTGGAGTCTTGTTTGACTTTGGTGTCAATCTCTTGTGTGATGAGCTTACCGTGAACCATGCATGATAACACCTAGAATTTGCCCCGTTGGTCCGTTTGACTAAGTGATGCAATTTCTTAAGATGATCTTAGGCAACTTTAAAAAGTGTTAACCAATTTGAAAGTATACCTCTTTTGCGGCTTATCTTGTGAGTGTGTGAACGTATTTTGAGCACCCTTTGAGCCCAAACCTTTTCTTGGAAGAAACTTGATAACGTTGCTACCTTTTATTAACCCATTACTCATAATCCTCATGATATGTGGTTTGTTTGAATAGCCAGCTTAGGTCAAAAGCCTAAGTTGGGGGTGTGGTGTAAAGAGAAGGTAAATCAAGTAAATGTAAAGAAGTCCATTGTGCCCATGTTCTGAGAAAAATGGAACCCTTCCATATAAAAAAAAGAGAGAAAAAGAAGAAAAGATTGAAAACGGAAAAGAAAGAAAAAGTTGTGAAATAAAGTTGTGGAAATACAAAGAAAATGAGGTTCCCAATGACTCAAGGAAGATGAATAAGAGGTGACTTTTGAGCTTGAATGAAATTTATAAAGAGAAGGAAAGAAGGTGTTATTCACATCACATTTCATGAGGATTTTTAGCCTATAAGCCTAAATGACCATACCATTACACCCAGCCCCGTTTCAAGCCTTGAAAAGACCTTTTTGATCTTGAATGAGCTGAAGCAAAAGTTGATTGTAAAATAAGGGCAAACCTATGGGTGAAATCATGCATTATGTTCATCTTTGTGAGTGTGAGTGTTGCATATGATTTCGAAACTTTAAATGATTAAACCCTTGTGTGCGAAATTGGAATCATTCTTTGTGTGAGGGCATTTGAACACTTCTGTTGAGCTTGAACTTGCATTTGAAGCAAGTATTGTGAATTTGAAAATCTTTGATAATGGTGTGTCACAACTTGAGTCTTTGAGTACACAATTGATCCTTGCATTAGTAAGTTGAGTCTTATGTGTACATTCATAATTGAGTCTTGTGTAGCACTGTTTGAGACATCATTTTTGAACTGCTGAACTTGAGTTTTACTTGAGGAAAAGCAAAAGTTTAAGTTGGGGGTGTTGATGAGTCCACAATTTGGACTCATTTAGGGCTTTATTTTGATCGATTTAGTGTCCTCAAATCCATATTTTGTCTCAATAACTGATGTAAATCCTTAAGTTTTAGGTATTTGAGTTGACAGACAAAGCATGGACACTATCAAGTAAAGAGGAACAAGGCGGTTGAAAGAACGAAGAAATGAAGGGTTGAGGATCGCTTAATGCATTAGGCGAGTCGTCGAATGGCATTAACCTCGCCAAACTTCCAGTGTGCTGAGCCCTGAAGAAAAATATCAAGTTAGCGATGAAATGGAGCAGTTGGCGCGTCGCCGAACAATTCCACGAAGCAACACCATATCGCCCAATGATTCACAACGCGAAGAAGCTGAAGGCATAAGCTGAAAGGCGATGAACCAAACCAAAGGGCGGATTGCCGAGTGCATCGACGATCCTGACTAACTGCGCCAAGTGGTCCTCGCAGCTCAAATTTTCAAAAAATATAAATACTCATTTAAATCTGTAGCTTAGTATGAAGCTGTAGCAAATTATTACTGATTTTTAGAATATGTCAGTTTGAGTTCTTAGAGTTTTTGGGAGACATTGTTCTTGAGCTTTGAATATTTGAAGGTTTACAATTCCATGAAATTGGAAGTGGGTCTTGAAGAATCTTCATCCCTGAAGTCTTTAAAGACATTTTTTATCGTGCCCATTTGATGGAAACACTTTTGGTATCGATTTCTATCTCGTTTTCATGTGTAGCTAAAACCATAATTCTTTGGGTGTGATTATGTGAAAATGGGTTAAATTTACTGTTGGGTATTGCTCATTGTTAGTCTATTTTCTGTTTAAACGTGATTTCGTTTAGTAGTTGTGTTTGAACTTAATGGGATTATAGTTGAAAATACGATTTCATATTAGTGTTTTTGGCTTTGCTAGAGAGAGAGGTTTTTAAACCAAAACTACTAAATTGATAGCCTGTGGTTATTGGGTCGTCATGGGTTCAGCTCGAGAGAGTGAATCCTAGACCTTCTCCCACACATTCAGCTCGAGAGAGTGAATGAGCTAAGGCAAATGTTGTGCTTAATTGCTGCAACTCGGTGTTCGAGAGAAATCGATATGATTCGGGGTAAGTTGTTAGAGAGAAAATATACCGCCACTAAAGTCTAGCTTAGTTACAAATGTTCAACAATTTACTATCAATATCATTTACCTGGTTGTTTATTTTATCCCATATTCCTATCACATCCCAAGAATCTCGGCTCCCTAATTCACATCTTTATATTCTTGCTATTTTTGTTTATTAGTTGAATATAGAACCTCCCATTCATAATTGACATTCATGTCACTTTTTGAATTAATATGTTTGTTTTCGCTAATGTTTATAGATATGATTGATTAGAACATAGTTTTACTTTTCTATTTAATTCTCAATTACTAACCGCTCCCGTGGGACTCGACCCCAACCCATTCTATTGGGTGATATTACTACACGCGATTGTTGACACTTCAATTGGAAGTTGTGTCTTTGATTACGTCAAACATCAAATTGGTGCCCCTACCGCGGAGTGGTGATAATTGAGAATATTTTGGTAAGTTGGATTTTGTTTTTGTTAGTGGTAGTTCTACTTAATTAATTTTTTAGTTTTAGTTTTTGTGTCACTATTTTTAGTAGGAAATTGGAACATGTCTGGTAGCAATGGTGACCAAATGAACCTCTCTCTTTTGAGGATGATGTCTCTTAGGAATAACATCCTAAGTTTTAGACAATTGGAGGGAGAGTCCATTCATGAGTTGTGGTTGAGATTTAAGACACTCCTCCTACAGTGCCCAGCTTATGGAATCTCAGAAAGCGTGCTATTGGACTACTTTTACAATAGTCTTATCCCGTAAAACCAAAGAATGGCTGACCAAATATTTCCAGGGGGTCTCTCATGACTATCCTATGCAATAGCAACCCGAATCCTTGATCACATGGCCATGACCAACAAGGAGATTGAGAAAGACCATATTTTGGCCACACTGTTGACTCACCTGGATCTAGTGGCCAAGAAGATCATTCAATTGGAGGCACCGGATAAAAGGAAATACCGGTATATTCAACCTCATAAGCGTGTAAAGCCCAATGCAAGTGAGGGTGGACAAATACATGAGATACTCTCAATCATTCTCTACAAAGTCGAAAGTCACGACAAGATGTTGAATGAGATAAAGGAGAATGTCTTACTATTGAATGGGATAATTGCTTCCCAATTCCTATTTGTTTAGCGACTGGACCCAAATGAGCCATGTATTATCTCGTCTCTACCCCACAAATTAAAATTAAGTGGGGAAGTCGTGCCACGACGTTAAATAAGGTGCTTATTGGGAGGCAACCCAAGGTTTTATCTCTTTAAAATTGTTATTTTAGACTAATGGTGTGTTGATTTCGCAGGATAAAGTGTGGAGAGTGTTTGGAAATTGCAGGTTGGTGATATATCGTGAGTTTACGATATTTTGAATGCATTTCACTTAAAAGTTGTGTGTGTCTAGGGCCATTTTGTATTGGTTTTTATGTATTTTTATCATGTTTTGCAGGAAATATGTTTAGACGTGGAGATTGAGAGACACAGATGAAGGATGTGTAGAAAAGGGCATCTATGGAGGTGATCCAAGGATCGTATGTCCATTCATGCTCCATAGATGGGAGTTGTAGATGGGCAGGCAATGCATTAAAGGAGATTGGAGAATTCTTGACTAAGTGTGGAACCACGGTTGCAATCGATCTCCGTCAAATGATTCAGAGAAGGAGTTCCGGTAACTCATTTTGGAGATTCTATGTGTGGAGCTACATAGGAGGATCTACGAACTGTGGATCAAACCACGGTCCATACTGTTGATCCATCGTTTGTATAAGAGATGATGATGTTATGGACGCTGAAAATTTGCCTAAATCCTGAGTCACGAAAGGGACCTATGGATCGTAGGTCAATCCACGGTCCGTAGGACAGTGTCATAGATCGAAGACACGTCCTGAAATATTATTTCCTTATTTTGTTTCCTGTTTAGTTAGGACTTATTTTTCTATATATAGGGCATGTAAACCTCATTTTGGGGGTTAGACTTTATTTCTTTTATTCTAGTTTTTTGCTTTGGATATTAACTTGCAACTTTAGCAATTCTTGATTTCCTAAGTTAGTTTTGAAGATTATTACTTTGAAATTCGAGTTGAGATCCTGGGTTTCTTCTACTTATTACGTAAGTTCATGATTTCTTCATCTAAAAATATGAATTGTGTTCTTGCTACTATGGGTAACTAAATCCACAACTAGGGTGGTGGAAACCATGAGCGATTAACAAAGTATGAATAGTAACTAAGTAATTCTTGAATAGTGTTGTTGAATGCATTGATAATTCTTTAGTTTAAAAGTATTTTTAACGGTGGCCAATGTTAGAACTCGCCTTGTTGCTACTTGCCTGACCAAGGAGGTAGTTAATAAGAAAAGAATTATCAACATAGATTTAGTGTGATACTATCTAATAGTATAATGTTAATTGGTGCGATGGTGAAAACTAAGTCATACATTGATGTGATGTCTAATATGAGGTAAAGGTAAAGGTTAGTAAATTATACACACGTAGCCGGACCAAGGTGCGGGGTGAAATTCTCTAGTTGTCAGACCAAGGAATTAGAGATACATAACTTATCACTTTGCATGTAATACACTAGGAAATGATTACTATTAATAGGATTACTGCGTTATGAGCTTATGGGGAACACGTACACCCTAGTTTCTCTTTCTCATTGATAACATAAAGGTTTGAATCTTGCTCACTTGTTTTCTAAACAACAATCAATTATTTGTTTCACGGG
>JAJONS010063444.1:0-13754 GCA_029582315.1 Solanum tarnii x Solanum tuberosum
GGAATGTGTAACATCCCGCCTTAGAAAGAGCTAAAAATAGAAAGAACTAATTTGGAAAGAGCCAATTTGAGAATTTTACAAGTTATGCTTAAGATGTAGGTTTTGGGTCAACTTTAATGACCATAACTTTCACTACAGGATGAGTTAGGTAGACCATAAGATATTAAATGAAAGATATTGGAATACTCTTTCCAACGCCACTGAGTTTGCTAAGTTTTGAGTTTGAATGAGGGATATATGCCTGTTTGAAGTTTGCCTATCCAGTTAAGGAAAGTTACCCGAATATGTGAAGGGTATTTTGGTCTTTTCCTTACCCCATCAAATTAAAATGTTTTTAGTAAGGTTTTAGGGGTCTAAACTGATTTGGTTCAGTTTTAACAATCCTAATTACACTTAGGGTTTTAGAATAGCGTTCGAAAAGAGAAAAGAGGAGAAAAGAGGGAAGGTTCAAGACGTTCATCGAAATTTCTTGCGGATCGAGGGTTGTTTCGCCAAGGGTTTGATCCCTAAGAGGTATGTGACTTCTCATAGTATTGGGTTCATTCACCCACACGCCAATCATGCTATTTTAATGTACTTTCGTTCTCAAAGTTGAAGGATTTGAGTTTTTGATGAGTGTTCTTGAAGTAATGCTTTCGTCCTTGAATTAGGATGGGTTTGATGAGTTCTTGAGATAATCGTATTGAGTTTAAGATTTGTTTTTGAGTAGATTCTTGTGTACTTGTATTGGTTTATTGAATCTAAGTAAAACTTGAGGAAATCAATCGATTAAAAGTGATTTAAGATCAGGAAACAAGAAGAAAAATTCGTCGGATTGTTTTGAGAGAGGGCTGGGGCAGTGCACTCCAGATGCGCCAGAGGGGCTGGGGCGGCACCCCACCAGTGCACCATAAATATGTCTCTGAAGTTTAGGGGTTGGCACTCCGCGTCAGCAGTGCGCTAGGGTCGCTTGCCCCAACTCTTTTTCTATCGTTTGCTCCGTCTAAGTCCTTTTAAAGTGTACCTTTACTTTCTATTGATTCTAACAACTCTAAGCTACATCTAGACATCGAAATATCATTCATAACATGCATCATAAACCTTGTATCCATAATTCAAATTCAAGATAGAGTTACGAGTTACGTCTTGAAAGTTCTTTTGAGAAGGATTTTACAATCTTTTAAAACTTGTTTTAAGACTTGAGTACCTGAGTTTGAGGATGAGGAAAGTAGATTTCATTTTTAAAAAAATGATATATGGGAACTAATTATTCCCAAGAGTAAATGTTTTCACATTTAAGAAGAGAGGAAACACCGATTTCCAAAAGAGTTCGTGAGGAGTTTTGAGTACTATCTCTTTAAGAGAAATCTTTTGAGTAATCATCTCAAAGTTGAGGATGAGGAAATGTTTTTTTTAAAACATATGAGCTAAGTTTTATTTTGGGAGTAGTATTAGCACCGATATGAGAGAGAGTTCATACAACTCACAGCTCCCATAAACCATGTAGCCAACGTGGGTAGAAAGGGTCATACTTTTTAGATGATTCTTTATTTGTTTTTAAGCACAACTTAGTGGATACACTTAGTTGAGGAGTTCTATACCCCAGCAACAAGGTATAGGACAATTCTGGCAGTGTGGGCGAGATAATGTATCATTACATAACTCATAGTGATGGTTGTCGGTTATAAAATCTCCAAAATAAAGTTTATTTTGTATTTTTACATACAAACTAAGTTATATTGTATTTTCCAATACATTGAGTTGTTATCCACGGTTTTAAAAGTTTTTCCTTATATCACATTATTTTTATTGCTTTTATATTGAAATGAATTGAGACGAAGTAAGTTGTTTTTTTCTTTTCCAGTTCAAGCTTATGTCATGTTTTAGATTTTCCCTTGCATGCTTGATACGTCCAAACTTACACTTCAAATAAGAAGTGTAAATGGTTGAGGTTGATCCCACAGAGAATTTCTTTATAGATAAGGTTTCACTGTCGGTTTTATTCGAATGTGCTGGTGATGGTGAACTTAACACCTAGAGGTAGTGCAGGTAACACTATAGCTCCAGTGGCTCCAGCTCCATCCAAGTCTGCATCATCTTCTTCATACATCATATGAGATGGATGCTGAGCTCTACCCCTTGGGGCTATTGGTTGGCGCTGGGGAGGGACTAATCCTTCCAACCCTCTGTTATCATCTACTACCCTAGGTTGATTGATTCCAGCATTTTACTGGACATTTCTTGCAGCATCAATTTCAGCTTCTAAGCCCAGCCTGTGCCTCTAAACCTCTAGTTCTTGTGCATTAACCATCTTTCGAATAGTTCACTGAAATTCAGGATCGTAAGGTAGCAATGGGGCTTTTTTACTTCTAGTGTTGGGCATGCACAATCGAACTCCCCTGAGTGAGACACAAACACAGAGCAAAATGTAAAATTAGGAAATATAACTACAAATCGAATAAAATCTAGTAAAACACTTCTGATATGAAATTCCCCGGCAGTGGCACCAAAATTTGATACGTCCAAACTTACACTTCAAATAAGAAGTGTAACCGGTCGATGTCAATTTACAGAACTCAACTAGAGTTGAGGTCGATCCCACAGAGAATTTCTTTACAGATAAGGTTTCACTGTCACATTTATTCGAATGTTGTTATTATCTCCCAAACAAATAACAACGGAAAGTAATTTGGGTTTGGTGGAAATGTTATAATTACCAAACTTGCAGTCAAAATCTAGATTCGCGACTAACAGACTATTTCGTTGTAAGGTTGATTCAGTTAATTAAGAGAAACCAGGATTGCGTTCACCATAACATTAGTTCAAGTGTTCTTCCGTAATTGAGCACAGGCAAATCAATGTTTACAAAATCATTGTGAGTTAAATTTATCTGACACTTCTCAGCCAAATCAGATAATTATCACTCATTTTCTCTTGACCCTAGAGTGTTACTAACATTGACCCTCGCTTAAAATGATATGGTGTTAAAAATCTTTTCTCTCGAACTCAAGCTTTAACTCCAATTGGATAATTTAGTTCAGGTTTTTCCTAACTGGTATTTTTCTCTCGAACAAATACCAGATACAGGCTCGTCTAATGTGTGCACTCACTAGATGACAATGATATCGAAAGCTAAAAACTACATAATGTAAACACAGACTGCCCTTTACTCGTTTTACAGAATCGTAACTAGAACTTCGTCATGGATGCCACAACCCTAGTCGTGGTATTTAGCTACTCATGATTTCACGTAAACAATCAGTAATTAGGGATGAATACATATTGAGAAAGACTTACGAAAGTAATTAGCAAATCAACAATCACTTTGATAATCTGATAGTCTGAATCCGAATTTCCAACTGATAGCAATAATAAAAAATCCAAAAATCGAAAACTAAGAGTAATGCTGTGTTCTTCATCGTAAAACGTAAAATGAATAATAATTTTAAAAACGACCTAAAGTAATTCAAAATAGAATGTTTAAAATGAGTCCTAATCGAATTAGGACTGAGTTGTCGGGACTTTTCACTGTCATTACCACGACACGTTAAAGGCTTCACGGTCCGTAAAACCCTTCGTGGTCTTGCCTTGAAGCTTCCAGAAAGTGGGTCTTCAAACCTGGTCACTGGAAAATGCACCACGAGAGCTACCACGGTCCGTAGTGAGGACCACGGCCAGTGAAGTCTCCTGTGGTCTTCACTTGGGTTTCAACCTTCTTTCAACTCTTTCTTGCCTTCACACTAGTTCATCTTCACGGCAGGTACCACGGTCCGTGGTGAGGACTACGGCCCATAGAACTCTCTGTGGTTTTCACTTGGTTATTCCTGCTCTTCATCTTCTCAAAGCCCCGCACTGCCTCACTTTCACGAGCTCAACCACGGACCATAATGAAGTTAACGGTCCGTGAAGTTGGCCGTGAAATTCACTTGGTCAACATCAGTTCTGCTTCTTTTTCTACTTTTCTATACAACCCAGATTTTGCCTACACATTTAACAATCCCATCAAATAATCCAAAATTTCACTTAATTCCAGTATTAGTTCATAGTTATTAAGCATGAAATGTGCCACGATTTCGCGGTACATCAATGTTCGTACATTCTATGTACTGACGCCATTTGGCTTGCATCTTTCATGATGCAGATACAGGTAACCAGGATTATCAACCAACACTTCGTTGATCCAGTTGAGTTCCAGAGTTGTTTAGTGAGCCTCCTTGCTTCCGGAGGATCCCTTATTTATCTTCAGTTATTTCAGTTTGTTATGATGATCGGGGGTCTTGTCCTGACATCCCTCATAGTATTAGAGGTTTTATGGATAGATAGACAATATTAGTTCTCGAGTCTTGTTCATTTAAGTTGTTATGTTCTACACTTGAGTTGCCCTTGAGGCCAGTTTGAATGTTTTATTTCTAAAATATTATGAGTTTACTTTTGAGACAGTTGAGTAAAGTTTATATTTTGAGTTATTCTATGTTGAGTAACTCTTCCGCTAAGAGTTGAGCTAGGCCAAGGGTTCACTTGGGGCCAACAATGGTTCTCGAGTCTCTGTCGCGTCCAGGGTGTAGGCTCAGGGTCTGACAAACTTGGTATCAGAGCACAAAGTTCAAGAGTCCTAGGCTGTCTATGAAGCCGTGGCTGTAGATTTATAGTTATCGGTCTGAAGCGTGCCACATCTATAATTAGGAGGCTGCGACGTTTAGGAACTATCTCACTTCTTTCATACTCTTTTCGTGCGATAGAGTTCATCTCTATAAAGTTTTTTTCTAATTTGTGCTTGCACGTATCTTTCAGATCATGCCTCCACGAAGATCTATTCGAGGTCGTCCTGCTAGGAAAAATGTTGATCCATATGAGCAAGGGGTCCCTAATGCACCAGAAGTGCAGCCCCAAGGAAAGGTCACTAATGTTGAATTCCGGGATGCTATCCGGATGTTGAGTCAAGTTGTGACCAACCAAGCTGGGCAACAAAGAGGCAATTGACAAGATGTGGCTTATACATCCAGGATCCGTGAGTTCTTAAGGATGAATCCTCCAGACTTTACCGGTTCAAGTGTCACTGAGGATCCGAAAAACTTTGTGGAAGAGCTGCAGTGGGTTTTTGAGGTTATGCATGTTGCTGATGCTGAGTGAGTGGAACTAGCTACATACCAACAGAAGGGTGTTGATAGAGTATAGTACGATCAATGGAAGAAGAGTAGAGTAGAGGGTGCACCAATTATGGGCTGGGTGGTGTTTGAAGAGGCCTTCATGGGGCCTTTTTTTCTCCGTGAACTGAGAGAGGCAAGTGTAAGGGAATTCCTCACTCTTAAGCAGGAATCCATGAGTGTGCATGAGTACAGCCTCAAGTTCACCCAAATATCCCATTATGCTCCAGAGATGGTTGCTGACATGAGGAGCAGGATGAGTTTGTTTATTTCTGGGTTGTCTGGTCTGTCAAGCAAAAAGGGTAAGGCAATTATGTTAATAGGACATAGCAAGATTATGATCCATGTGCAACAGGTTGAGGAAGATAAGCTGAGGGATAAAGAAGAGTTTCGGAATAAGAAGGCTAAGACAACAGGAAATGAGTCCGGGCAGCAGAAGATTAATGCAAACCGGTCTTCTTTTCAACACAAGCCAAATGGACCCGCTCCATCATCTGGTAATGTACCTACACCGATAAAAAGAGGTGAGTTCAAGAATCATAACTCTCAAAACTTCAGAGGTAGATACGCACAATCTCACGTTAGTGTGGAACAAGGAGGTAATGGGATTCTTGCATGTGCTAAGTGTGGTAGGAACCACTAAGGAGTGTGTCGTGATGGTTCTACTGGTTGCTTCTAGTGTGGTTAGAATGGTCACTTCAAGAGAGAGTACAAATAACAAGCAGGGTAGTGTTAATGGGGGCAATAGAGCCCAATCTTCTTCAGTGGCTCCATCTGACAGAGCTGCACCTAGAGGAGCTACTTCAGGGACCGGCATAGAGGAAAATCGTCTGTATGCTATCACCAGTCGCCAAGAGCAAGAGAATTCACTTGATGTTGTCACTGGTATGTTCAAAGTCTTTACTTTTGATGTATATGCATTGCTAGATCTAGGAGCGAGTCTATCTTTTGTGAGTTCATATATAGATATGAGGTTCGATATTTTTCCCGAACAACTTCTTGAGCCCTTTAGTGTTTCCACACCTATTGGTGAGTCTATTATATTTGGGAGAGTTTATCGTGATTGTGCCATTTTCGTCAATCACAAGGACACCATGGCTGACTTAGTCGAGTTAGACATGGTAGATTTTGATGTTATTCTAAGTATGGACTGACTTCATGCCTATTATGCCTTAGTTGATTGCAGAACTAGAGTAGTTAAGTTCCAGTTTCCTAATGAGCCTGTTATTGAGTGGAGGAGTAGTTTAACAGTACCTAAGGGCCATTTTATTTCGTACCTTAAGGTGAGAAAGTTAGTTTCCAAGGGGTGCATCTATCACTTAGTCCGAGTTAATGACTCTAGTGTTGAGACACCACCTATTCAGTCAATTCCAATAGTGAATGAGTTTCCAGAGGTCTTTCCATATGATCTTTCCGGAGTCCCTCCTGAGAGAGAAATAGACTTCGGTATAGATATTCTTCCAGATACTCGTCCTATTTCTATTCCTCCATATAGAATGGCTCTAGTTGAGTTACAGAGTTAAAAGAGCAGTTGCAAGACCTTCTTGAGAAAGGCTTCATTCAACCAAGTCTCACCTTGGGGCGCTCCGGTCTTATTTGCGAGGAAGAAAAATGGTTCTCTTAGAATGTGTATAGATAACCGTCAGTTGAACAAGGTTACAATCAAGAATAAGTATCCTCTTTCGAGAAATGATGATCTATTCGGTCAACTTCAAGGTGCCACTTGTTTTTCTAAGATAGACCTCAGATCTGGCTATCATCAGTTGAGAGTAAGAGAAAGTGACATCCCTAAGACAACTTTTAGGACCCGATATGGTCATTAGGAGTTTCTGGTCATGTCGTTTGGTTTGACTAATGCAGCGTTCATGGATCTTATGAACAGAGTGTTTAAGCGTTATCTAGATATGTTTGTTATTGTATTCATTAATGACATTCTGATTTATTCGAGGAATTATGAGGATCGTGCTAGTCATCTCAGAGTAGCTCTCCAAACTCTAAATTATAAGAAGTTGTATGCTAAATTTTCCAAGTGTGAATTTCTGCTTGAGTATGTGGAATTCTTAGGCCATATTATTTCTAGTGATGGGATTTGAGTTGACACTCAGAAGATTGAGGCAGTGCAGAACTGGCCTAGACCTGCATCTCCAACTGATATTAAGAGTTTCTTGGGATTGGCTGACTATTATAGAAGGTTTGTCGAGGGGTTTTCATCTATTTCATCCCCACTGACTAAGTTGACTTAGAAGACAACAAAGTTTCAATGGTCTGAAGCATGTGAGAAAAACTTTCAGGAATTGAAAACAAGGTTGACTACTGCCCTAGTGTTGACCTTACCAGAGGGTACACAAGGTTTGTTGTGTATTGTGATGCGTCCAGGGTTGGATTGGGTTGTGTATTGATGAAGAATACTGACAAAGTTATAGCTTATGCATCCAGAAAGCTTAAGATTCACGAGAGGAATTACCCAGCCCTTGACCTAGAGTTGGCTGCTGTAGTATTCACTTTTGAAAATATGGCATCACAATCTTTATGGTGTTCATGTAGATGTGTTCACCGATCACAAGAGTCTTTAGTATGTATTCAGTCAGAAGGGCTTAATCTCAGACAAATGAGGTGGTTGGAGTTACTCAAGGATTATGACATGAGTATTCTCTATCACCCAAGTAAGGCTAATGTTGTTGCTGATGCCTTGAGCAGGTTATCTATGGGTAGTACTTCCCATGTTGAGGAAGGCAAGAAATAGTTAGCAAAAGATGTGCATAGACTTGCACGATTAGGAGTCCGGTTAATGGATTCCAATGAAGGAGGAGTGGTGGTGATGAATGGGGTTGAATCATCAGTAGTATCCGAAGTGAAACAGAAACAAGACCAAGATCCTGTTTTGTTTAAATTGAAGGCAAATGTTCATAAGCAAAAAGTTAAGGCTTTTGAACAAGAGGGAGATGGTGTATTGAGGTATCAAGGTAGATTGTGTGTACCTAAGGTGGATGAATTTCAAGAGAGGATCATGGAGGAAACTCATAGCTCCAGACACTCTATCCATCCAGGTTTCACAAAGATGTATCGTGACTTGAGAGAAGTATATTGGTGGAATAATATGAAGAGAAGTATTGCAAAGTTCATTGCTAAATGTCTGGATTGTCAACAAGTCAAGGTAGAGCACTAGAGGCCCGGTGGTATGGCTCAGAATATAGATATTTGAGAATGTAAGTAGGAGATGATCAATATGGATTTTATTACTGGTTTACCACGGTCTCGTAGGTAACATGATTCGATTTGGGTGATTATAGATCGAATGACTAAATGAGCCATTTCTTACTGGTAAAGACTACCTATTCAACATAAGATTATGCTAAGTTATATATTCAAGAGGTATTCAGACTTCATGGAGTTCCGGTGTCCATCATTTCAGATAGATATGCGCAATTCACCTCATAATGCTGGAAGTCTTTCCCGAAAGGTTTGGGTTCGAAGGAAAATTTGAGTATTGCTTTCCATTCTCAGACAGATGGTCAAGCAGAGCGCATAATTCAGACTTTATAGGATATGTGTGATCGATTTCAAGGGTAATTGGGATGATCACTTACCTCTCATTGAGTTTGCTTATAACAACAATTATCACTATAGCATCCAGATGGCTCCTTATGAGACACTTTATGGGATAATATGTAGATCTCCTATTGGATGGTTTGAGGTTGGTAAGGCTGGGTTTATAGGACCAGATTTGGTTCATCAAGATATGGAGAAGGTGAAAATCATTCAAGAAAGGTTGAAAATAGCGCAAAGTCATCATAAATCCTATACTGATGTTAGGAGAAGAGACTTAGAGTTTGAGGTGGATGATTGGGTGTATTTGAAGGTTTTACCCATGAAGGTTGTTATGAGGTTTGGCAATAAGGGGAAACTCAGTCCTCGATATATTGGTCCTTACAAGATATCCAAGAGGATTGGCAATGTATCCTATGAGTTTGAGCTACCGCCAGAGTTAACAGCAGTCCATATGGTGTTTCACATATCAATGTTGAAAAAGTGTATTGGCGATCCTTCACTTATTATACCGACTGAACATATTGGTATTAAGGACAACCTTTCTTATGGGGAGATTCCCGTTCAGATTCTGGATCGTCAGGTTTGCAAGTTGAGAACAAATGAGGCAACATCAGTCAAGGTTTTATGGAGGAATCAGTTTGTTGAGGAAGCTACATGGGAGGTTGATGAGGATATGAAAAAGACATACCCACATTTCTTTGAGTTCGGAGAAATTCCTAATCAAGGTACAATTTTTTTTTTCTTGGTACTCTTTAAATTGATATTCGGAATGTGTTAAATTGCATATTGGGTGTTTGAGTTGGGTGTAGATATTTCCACCCTAATTTCTGCTTAGAGTAATCTCATTTGAGAACGAATGTTCCCTAGGGGGAGATATTGTAACACCCCGCCTTAGAAAGAGCTAAAATTAGAAAGAACTAATTTGGAAAGAGCCAATTTGAGAATTTCGCATGTTATGCTTAAGATGTAAGTTTTGGGTCAAGTTCAAATGACCATAACTTTCAGTACATGATGAGTTAGGTGGTCCATAAGATATAAAATAAAAGGTCTTGGAATCCTATTTCTAACTCCACCAAGTTTGCTAAGTTTCGAGTTCGGATGAGGGAGATATGC
Organism: Solanum tarnii x Solanum tuberosum; assembly: GCA_029582315.1. Lineage (NCBI taxonomy): Eukaryota > Viridiplantae > Streptophyta > Magnoliopsida > Solanales > Solanaceae > Solanum > Solanum tarnii x Solanum tuberosum. The sequence goes on from JAJONS010063444.1 coordinate 9,786, forward strand.
CCATTTGAAGTCTGCCTGTCCAGTTAAGGAAAGTTACCCAAAAATGTGAGGGGTATTTTGGTCTTTTCCTTACCCCATCAGATTAAAATGTTTTTAGTAGGTTTTAGGGGTCAAAACTGATTTGGTTCTGTTTTCACAATCCTAATTACCCTTAGGGTTTTAGAAGAGCGTTCAAGAAGAGAAAAGAGAAGAAAAAAGGGAAGGTTCAAGGTGTTCATCAAAATTTCTTTTAGATCGAGGGTTGTTTCGCCAAGGGTTTGATCCCTAAGAGGTATGTGAGTTCTCATAGTGTTGGGTTCGTTCACTCACACGCCAATCATGCTATTTTAACGCAATTTTGTTCTTAAAGTTGAAGGATTTTAATTCTTGATGAGTGTTCTTGAAGTATTGCTTTCGTTCTTGAATTAGGATGGGTTTGATGAGTTCCTGAGATAATCATATTGAGTTTAAGAGTTGTTTTTGAGTAGATTTTTATGTACTTGTATTGGGTAATTGAATCTAAGGAAAACTTGAGGAAATCAATCGATTAAAAGAGATTTAGGATCAAAAAATGAGAAGAAATATTTGTTGGATTGTCCTGGGGGAGGGCTGGGGCGGCGCCCCAGCGGTGCGCCATAAATAGGTATCTGGAGTTTAAGGGTTGGCGTCCCATTCCAGTAGTGCGCCAGGGTCGCCTGCCCCTACTCTTTTTCCGTCGTTTGCTACATGTAAGACCTTTTAAAGTGTACCGTTACTTCCTGTTGATTCTAACTACTCTAATCTACATCTAAACATTGAGAGATAATTCATAACATGAATCATAAACCTTGAATCCATAATTCAAATTCAGGTAGAGTTAAGAGTTAAGTCTTGAGAGTTCTTCTGAGTCATTTTGAGAAGTCTTTTACAATCTTTTAAAATTTGTTGTAAGACTTGAGTTCGAGGATGAGGACAGCAGAGTTCATTTTTTTCAAAATTATATACGGGAACTAAGTATTCTCAAGAGTAAATCTTTTTACATTTAAGAAGAGAGGAAACACCGATTTCCAAAAGAGTTTATGATGAGTTTTGAGTACTATCTCTTTTAAGAGAAATCTTTTGAGTAATCATCTCAAAGTTGAGGATGAGGAAATGTTTTTTTAAAACATATGAGCTAAGTTATAGTTTGGGAGTTATTGAGCACCGATATGGGGGAGAGTTCATTTAACTCACAGCCCCCATAAACGATGTAGCCAACGTGGGTAGAAAGGGTCATACTTTTTAGATGATTCTTTATTTCTTTTTAAGCATAGCTTAGTGGATCCACTTAGTTGAGGAGTTCTACGCCCCGACAATGTATAGGTCAGTTCTGGCAGCGTAAGCGAGATGATGTATCATCACATAACTCGTAGTGATGGTTGTCGGTTAGATAATCTCCATACAGAGTTTATTTTGTATTTTTACATATAAACTGAGTTTTATTGTAGTTTCCAATACATTGAGTTGTTATATACTATTTTAATAGCTTTTCTTTCAATCACATTATTTTTATTCCTTTTATATTGAAATGAGTTGAGATTGAGTTGAGTTGAGACGAGGTAAGTTATTTCTTCAATTCCAGTTCAAGCTTATGTCATGTTTTAGATTTTCCCTTGCATGCTCGTACATTCCATGTAGTGATGCCATTTGGCTTGCATCTAGCAGATACAGATAACCAGGATCATCAACCAGTGCTTCGTTTAATCCAGTTGTGTTCCAGAGTTGTTTGTTGAGCCTCATTGCTTCCGGAGGATCCCTTATTTATCATCAGTTATCTCAGTTTGTTAGGATGACCGGGGATCTTGTCCCGATATCCCTCATAGTATTAGAAGCTTCATAGATAGATAGGCAGTAGTAGTTCATGAGTCTTGTTCAATTCTGTTGTTGTATTCTAGACTTGAGTTGCCCTTGATGCCAGTTTGAATGTTTTATTTCTCAAATATTCTGAGTTAACTTTTGAGATAGTTGAGTAAAGTTTATATTTTGAGTTATTCTATGTTGAGTAACTCTTCCGCTAAGAGTTGAGCCAGGCCAAGGGATTGCTTGGGGACAACAATGGTTCTCATGTGCTAGTCGCGTCTAGGGTGTAGGCTCGGGGCGTGGGAAAATGTTGTCGTTTTCAATTTCAAAGTTTTTATGTGGATTTGAGCCCTTGATTTCTAAGTTTAAGTGAATTTAGGCCAAGAGTTGACATTAGTAGACGTTAAGATTTTGGACGCTCAAATTGATTTTTTCAGATTTAGGGGGTTATTTTAGGTCTTGGAAAGATCTTGGTTCAACTTCTGGAGGTTTTGAGGGTATTTTGGTATTTTAAGGTGGATGTTAGTTTATTGTGGCTTTAACGGGTTTCAAGTCAAGGAAACCTCAAATCAATCTTTTGATGGTTCAATTGTAACATCCGGCAATTTGAATTAACTATGAGAAGGCTTAGAATTCGAAATAGTCATTTTTGGGAAAAATTAAAAATCTGGAAATTTGGTTATGAGAAAAAGTGAGTTTTTGGCCAACTTTGAGCAGTCATAAATCCTAGCCCAGGATGAATTAGGAGTAGTTCCAGTTATGTTTGCGAAGCTCATGGAACGATCTTTCAAACGCCGTCGAGTTTGCTCGATTCCGAGTTCGTATGAGTGAGTTATGCCTGTTGGAAGTTGGGCAGTTGGCAGTGAAGTCTGTCCGGAAATTTTAAGGGTATTTTGGTCTTTTCCCTAGCCATTTCTTTTTGGATATATTGATGTGTTAGAATGATTTTGGATCAGTTTTTCCCTTTTAAAAAGAGTGAGAGTGAGGGTTAGGGCTTGAGAGAGAAGAGGAGAAGAAGAGGAGAAGGAGAAGAAGAAGCAAGGTTCGTCAAAGATCGTCGTGGCTATCGTCGGGGGTGATCCCTACTAGGTATGTGAGTTATAGTGTGGGGTTGGTTCTTTCCCCCACATGCCAAGTTCCTTTTATTTCCGATAAAAGATTGGTTGTGTTGTTGAAGTTGTTGGTTGTGTTGTTGATGTTGTGATTGTGTTGAAGTCTAGTTGATTTGAGACATGTTTCTGGTTGTGTTACCGGGTTACATCTATTGTATGTTAAGGGTATTTATGATTCTAAGTGTTTGGGACTAAATACTTTGAAGCTGGGAAGGTTTAGAGTTGGAGAAAGGAGGAGAAAAGTCGAATTTTCAGGGAAAAGGGGTGACGCGTCGCGCCAGCAAGCGCGCCACAAAGTGTGTTCTGAACTTTTGCCCTTGGGGCGCCGCGCCTTGCAATGCGCCAAAGCAAGCCTTCTGAACTTTCTAGTCTGGCGCCCCGCGCCTCTCAGAGCGCCAAGGGCGCCAATCTTTCCCATTCTTTCCCTACATTTTCATGCATGTTCTATGGTAATGTACCTATGTTTTATGGTTGTTTTCCACACTCCAAAGTACGTCTAAACGTCAAGAACTCATCCATAACAATGTGATCATATACCTTGAATCCACAATCCAATTCAAGGCAAGTTAGGATCAAGTCAAAGTAATGTTAGAGTCAAGCCAAGCAAGGTTAAGAAGTAAGTCAAGCAAGTCCTTAGAGTTTCTCAAAGAGTCTTTATTGAATGTTTTAACTTCATTTTAAGACTCGAGTTTCAAGTCAAGTAAAGAGTAAAGAGTTTCAAGCTAAGTAAAGAGTAAAGAGTTTCAAGCTAAGTAAAAAGTCTCAAGTTCAAGTTAAGTCAAGAGTTTAAAGTTGAGTTCATTTCTCAAAAGCTATTAGGGAACTAAGTATTCCTAAAGAGGTTTATAAATGTTTTTACATTTGAGTAAGAGGGGAACCATGTTTTCCAAAAGAGCCTTTGGGCTAAGCTTTGAGTAATTATCTCAAACTAAAGAAAGATGTGTTTAAAACACTTATGAGCTAAAGCATTTTTGGGAGTAGTATTGAGCACCGAATTGGGGACACGAGTTCATATTAACTCAACTCTCCATAAGAACCATGAGCCAACATGGGATTTAAC
>JAJONS010063445.1:0-10665 GCA_029582315.1 Solanum tarnii x Solanum tuberosum
AAACTAAAAATTGCTTAAATTGCTAAAATATAAGTCATAACCCTACTCGTCTAATTCATACTAAAGTTTAAAAAAAAAAAGAAACAATTATAAAAAAATTATTCTAATAAAAAAACTATGAATTTATTTAAATTAAATATCAACCCACAATTTAATGAGATAAAATAAATTAAACTAAGCTAATAAAGAAACAGATTGAACAAATTATGATTTTTTACTTTTCATCAACTAATTTTATCACTTCTAGTTATGACCTCCAAGAAATCAAGTGTTGACGTGACTTGTGAGTTGCCATCTCTTTTGAATAGAGACAAATTGACGTTTGTTTACTTTGAATGTTCTCGTATAAAGTTACCGCATTTCAATATGAGATTCGAAATTATAATTTAAAATTATAATTTCAAAATTTCAATTTAACAAGAATGAGGTAAAAGTTCATAACATGATTTCAATTTTTTATATAAAGCTTAATTCAAAAGTTTATATTTTATATAAAAAATAGATTTATCATTTTAAATTTTATAATTAAAAAAACTCATGTTTGACATGAAGAGATTGTGTGTACCATGTAAAATAATTATATAAAAGAATAACTAGTTACTATTATTGGTTGAAGTTTATATTTTGTAAAAGAACAAATATAGATTTATCATTTTAAATTTTATAAGAGTCATGTTCAACATGAAAAAATTATTTGTACCATATAAAATTATTATTTAAAAGAATAATTGGTGACTAATGAATCCTTATAAATTAGTATCTGTTAGTCATTTTGAACATTTTAATTAATAAGATATTAAAGTGCATTTCATTCTTTCTATTTTCTATTCATTACTATTAAAAAAAATAGCTCTTACATTATATTTGATAGAAAAAAATATAAAGTGCATGGAAAAGTGAGTTAAAAAGAGAGTTTTATTTAGAAGTTTCAGATAAATTAATTATTTTAAGTAGTAATTATTCTTTGACATATAATTATATCTTAATTTTGACATATAAATATTTAATGAATATATTTTATAATTTAAGATATAAATAAAAATAAATTAATCATACACCTTTTAAATTAATATTTCTTTAAGTAGAGAAGTAAAGAAAAGTCTGTGGCACGTGTTTATTAGCTTCTGTGATTGGAGCAAGTTATGAATATTTACCATTAATGTTAAGTAGCAAGTGAAGACTGAAGACCAAATGAATAAGTCCAAATTTGTATATCCAAAAGTAAGTATGTTTGATTTATTCAAAGTTCAACCTAATGGAGTACTTCTCTTTTTTATTGTTTTCTTGAAAATGATTATACATCTCCATTTCCTTCCAGCATTACTTCTAGATTTGTTTCAAGTTTATAATTTTTCCATGTAAAAGGGGGGAAATAATTCGTAATTGTCCATGAATAAGAAAAGTAGATTTTTTTCAAGTCATTTAGGGATCGTTTGGAAGAGTGTATTAGCAAAAATAATTCATTCATTAACTAGGTATATTAGTAATATCTTGTTTGGTAAACTTTTTTGAATATTAGTTATAAATTCTATTGTGTATTAAGGTTTGTATTACTAATACCATGAACGTATCTTCATTTTTTACCAAACGAGGCCCTTTGAGAAAATAGTGTGCTTTTTATTCTAGACCATCATAACTGGTTTGTAAACTTTGAGGGGTCGTCAACTCACCCTCTATCTCCAGATGACCCTATTGATGCACAAGATCAATGTTGTCCACTGACACTCATCTGCATCAGAAAAAACAAATGCAGAGTGTGGCATATGTATCAACCAATATGTACATAGTAGACATCATAGGGCGACTAAGCTTGGAAAGTAAATACATAATGAAAAGTGAGGAGTAAAATGATGTCAGGGGGTCTAATGAATGGAACAATAGTGATAAGTCTAACTATGCACCTCAATAATCTAGCCAAAATGAAACGATAAAGTAAAGCAGCTAACTATAACCTAATTTGACCCTCATGGCCCAAAAGGTACACGCGTGCGCAATTAAAATGAAAGCAACCCAAACAGGACCCCCATAAGCCCGATGAGTACACAAAAGAGCTAAAGATAATTTTAACTAAGATTTGATATACTATTGAACTGAAATGGTCAAGCCCGGACTCGAACTGCAACAAAGGAACCCTGAGGAACCCAATAGAACCAAGATGTCAAGGCTCAAACCCGACTAATAGAAGTGTGCCTAGGCTCAAACCGCAACTCATAAAAATGCGCTCGTGCCTCGAACCATGGCTAGTACACTCTAGAGATTTTATTACCAAATGTTCAACATTATAAGGGAATACCATGGATCAACACCCACTCTTAGAGTTACAAAAGATTCACTTTAGCTCGAAACCCAAGTCTGAATCCAAAAGATCTAACAAGGCCCGAAGTCAAACAATAGAATCAAATCAGGGTCATAGCATATGGAGATTATAGCTGAAAATCTAATAAGGGCAGAGTTTCCATCGAGTAAAGGATTTGATGTATCATACCCGAGTCTACTATATCAATCTATAAGGACCTAGAATTGTCTAAGCCGACGACAGAAGATTTCTAGGGCAACGACTCCCAAAATAAATTATATAGCAATCACTAGACTAAGGCCAAAAATACCAACACAAGCACAATGTGCCGCCCCAAAAGAGGTTACATTAAGTTTCAGCATTTTCGAGGGTGAGATAGATTCATATCGCGCCTCAACAAGTCTCGAACACAGTTCGATATTATTTCAGCCTGAAAGACTATTTAGAGATACTTGGAGGACAATTAATGCTTTTGACGACCTTATCAAAACATTTTCAAGGGGATGCACCAAAGCTGATTTGGAAGTGACTTTTTGTCATTTTTGGAAAGCTTTGACTAGCTTTTTCCACCAACCTTTGTACTTGTGTAAAGACTACTATTTTTAGCATTTTTTCTTGGGCTTTTCATCCCCTTTTCTTGTAGCTGTTATTTTAAGCTTGTATAAGTCCCAAGGGTAGCTTCATTGCAATTTTACACTTGAAATATATCATGAGAAAATTGGCACTTGCCTCCCAAAAATGTTCTTGCATTTGCTTTCTTTGTCGGTTGTTTCGTGTGGGTTGTTGTGGACGTTTTGTTCTTGCACTTTTGTACTATTTTGTTGGTTAGGACTAAGCCTTTAGTTGTTGTGCTAGGCCTTTAGGTTATCTCCCGAGCGTCGAAGTTGCAATGCAATGAAGAGGTTGTTCATGAAAGAGAGCAGGAAACTTGAAAGGATGCTGCAAAGAAATGTGATAAGAGTAAGGTGGGGAACTTTTCTTCTAACCCACCAGTTTGTGGCAGAAGCCATGTTGAAGAAGAGGAAGGTTTTGTAACCAGCCATCTCGACAAAAAAGTTCATCGGAGTTGAGGTTGGTTTGTCATCTTTGAATAGGCGACTTGTTGTTGTTGAAAACAATTTTAGTTCTCTTGAAGCTATAGCACTTGAAAGACTAGATGAGGTAAAAGAAATCTCATCGAGCAAAGGGAAGACAACAAGGAAGGGTTGACCAACCTTGAACTCAAACTCACTGAAGCACTCTCCTCTCAACATAGAGAGTTTGAGGCTTTGAAGGCGTAGGTTGATGAGTCTGCCCTTGTGGGGGTTGCTGGCCCCGTTACTGTCCTTGAAACCCATATTGAAGCTTTCAAGCCAAAGAAGTTTCGTGGGGAGAGAAATATTTATATCATTGATGAGCAAGGCGGTACGACATTCTTTGACTACCATCTCAGACAATCCTGAAACAAACTTACTTATCCTTGCCCTAGGATCGGCAACCATAATATGAGTATATCTATACAATTGTGTGAACTTCAAAGAATATTCTTTCACACTCATGTTTCCTTGACGAATGTTGATGAATTTAAGTACCTTTGTCTCCCTCATCTCAAGGGGAAAGAACCTATCAAGGAAAGTGGTCTTAAACTCTTCGCAATCAAGAGGACCTGAATCAACTGCCCTCTCTACTTTCCATTGGTTAAACCAAACTTGAGCAACACTTTTAAGTTGGTAAGCGGCCAATTCCATCTTTTCCACCGGCGTCGCTCCCATGATCATCAACACCTTGTACATTTCATCAATGAACTCTTGAGGATCTTCCTCAACCTTAGAACCATGAAAATCCGAAGGATTCATCCTAGTGAATTCCCTCACTCTAGATGCTGTCGTACCCATATTTGGGTTCACGGGGACCACAACCTCCCTATTGGCTTGAGTCGTCATGGCTTGGGTCGATACTTGAAAAGCAGCCCTAAAATCCGCATTAGTCACTTGTTCGGCCAAAGAGTCAGCCAAAACTTGAGGAGCTTGAGAAGTTTCTCGTTCCACATTCTCATTCACATTCCTCCTAGCGTATGCTCTTCGAGGGGCCATATCTTGAAAAGCATCGAATAGTAATTAGGAGAAGGACATATAGAGTTACACTCTATTGGGCGACTTTAAAGTAATGAAAGAAGTGGAGTTTCCTAATCATCTTATAGCTTCTTATTCATAAATATGGCGCGCTTTACACCATGAATAAGACTCCACTCGACGTGGCTTAGAGACTTCCTAGGACCTTTCTAAACCTTGTGCTCTGAATACTAAGTTTGTCACGGTCCAAAGTACACCCTAGACGTGACATGTCGTACAGACCCCGAGAGGTCCTCTACAAGCCGCTTAGCATGTATCATACAGAATAATAGAATTTAAAGAGTTCAAAAAATAGTTTTTATGTCATAAGAGTTTGACAAAAAGTAGTGAAAGTTTAACATAAGTCTCAAAGCCATCTATTAAATCAAAGAGTGACTGGGACGTAGCCCATACATCACATACAACATCCGAAATGTAAAGACATAAAGAAAAAAAGAGTCTTGGTTCTCGAAACATGAGGACTTACCAATTGTCAAAAGATACAAGGTATCAACTAGCCACAAGTGTATGGAATAGTAGCGTCGGACCCTACATTAGTAAAACAATGTAGGAAAGAGTATTTGTTAGTACATAGAATGTACCAAGTATGATAACAATGCATAAGAATTATGAAAGCATGCAAAAAGGACTTTATATGACATGTAATGACCAAGCTAAATCATAAAATAACATGTTTGAAAACATAAGTCATAATCATGGTCAATGAAAGCTAAACATATTTGAGATACTTCTAGAAGTAACCTTAGTTCATTATTGTGGGAAGTAGACATTAACTGACATATAGACTGTGAAATATAACATGGAATTTGGTGTCTATCCCACACCAAAAAGAGATGTCCTTACTTGTCAAGGTAAGAACCATAAACTTCTAGCTTAAGTCGATCCACTAGCTAATGTCTATCTAAGAGGTGGCACATAGTTTATGGGACATGGGTAATCGTCACTTGTCCACTCGGTGCTAAGCATAAATCTCATGGATTAGTCATTAATCTTAACTTGTCTATTCATTAAGGGACATGAGTAATCACCGCTTGTCTTATCATCCATGGAAGGCACATCAAGTAGCCAATCCAAGCTAAAATTCATTAGAATAGCTCTTTAAACTTGATTCATCTTAGGTGAGAAAACTTTCCAACCTTATGAATCCTTTATGTGAGAAAATCCTTTAACAATCATGTTTGAGTAGTATGTGAGAAATCTTTTCACAACAACAACATTGGTGCTTCACTCTCAAGCAACCTTAAATCATTTATATCAATTTGACAAGTTTTGAACTTGAAATAGTGACATCATAAATGATGTCTCTTTCACCAATCAAAACTTGTGACTAAATGACAAATTGAATTTTCAAATTGGTTTTTTTAGCCAAGTCACCCAAACTACTCTTATTTATTTTTAAAGTTAAATTCAATATTATTTATTGCTTTTGACATATTAATTTCTTTTTACATTTACCAAAATTAAAGGTAAAAATAATAAAAACTCTAACTTGTTTTTTCTAAATACAAGTAACTTTAGATTAACTACTTTTACTAAAAGTGAACCGTTAAAAAATTCCTTCTAAACCTAAAATTCTGATATTTCTCCCTTTTCCTAAAAAAACATCACCTTTGGGCTTCATTTTTTCCCAGTAAATTAAGATGTTTGAATTTGAACAAATACACATCTATTATTAAGAAGTTATTAAGAGTTAGATTTTCGAATCTGAATACATATTTAAAAAATTAAAATTTAAAGATCAATGAATTACGGTTGTTATTTTATCAATATCTGAATGTATAAAATGTGTCCTTACTTAAAAATTAATAAATACAAAATTTTGATAAGTACTAAATTAATTTAATACTATATTAGTAAAATATCAATAATATAATGATTGGTGATGATAATAACTAATGATGAATTAGTTATAGTTATGGGTGCTGATTTGAGATGATGTTAGTTAATGATAGTGACTCGGATAGTAGCTGGTAGTGAAGATGTTTGAAGGTAGATAGTAGTTGATTGTGATATGTAATTAGTGCTGGCATGTAATTTACAGTTAGTTTTATGATGGTTGGCGATATATATATAATGGTGGTTGATGGTAATGATTTATAAATTTACATGAGTAATTGGTAGTTACTATGGTAATAGTAATGATAATAATAAAATTATGGCTAGTGGATACTGTTTCTGGTGATTGGTAGTGGTGACTAAGTAATGATAGTTGTGAGAGGTAACATGGTATCAGAACAGACAGAGGTCCTGAGATCGAATTTCACCGCCATCCAAATTAAAAAAAAAATCACGTACTTGACCCATGAGAAAAGAACCAGGCTCGCACGTGAGAGGGCGTATAGAGAATATAATTAAATAATAAAAGTGTGCTCTCTCTAACAACTTAAGCTTTTAGATGAGATGGTGACACAATTCAACAAGTGGTATCAGATCTAATGGTTCAATGACTCAAGTTCATCGAGGTTGAAGACAGGTTCAACGCGGTTTCAAATCAATTTGCAACTAATTTGATGATAAAGAAGATTTTTGTCCAGCTACAGGCGGGGAAGAGATTTAAGCCATATTTTCAACATTCATGTTGCTGCAATAAAAATAAAATATTTTAAAACCATTTTTAATCCATATATCTTAAATTTTATTTTTAACCATGACAAGTAGCAGTGATGAAGATTATGTGAAGAACGGAGATTATCATGCATGTGAAGAAGATAGATCAAGTTTTGTCAAGAAAATCCATACAAAATGGGAGATTTGTTAAGGTTTTACCCTGATTTTTTTATCTTATTTGAAATTTATTTTTTCCTTAAAAGAAAAGTCAAAGTATTACCATAAATGCTTGAATTTTTCTGAAATGAAAAACATTATTTTCTTCCATAATTGGTTTATTTTTTCCTTAGAGAAAAAATTTGGAGATCTATAAATTGAAGATCTATATTCTCATACCATAACACAATAGAATCCACAATGTAGTCGTTTAGAGAATTTTGTTTATGGGGAGATTTTCCTCAACATATTTATGTTTTACAATATTAGTTTTATAATATGTACGTCGTTGTTTTAGTATGTTTTTATTTGTTATCTTATTTATCACCGATATATTTGCAATTGTAATCTTCTGCATGACGCCTTAATCACTTTCAAATCCAACAAGGGAAGAAAATTATATTTTTCTTTCAGGAAAAGTTAAAACATTTATGATAATGTTTTGTTTATTCTTATAGAGAAAAATAAACTTCAAATAAGGTAAGAAAATTAGGACAGAACCCTAAAATAGTAATGATAATAATAAATGATGGCTAGTGGATACTGTTTCTAGTGATTGGTCGTGGCGATTAAGGTGATGATGGTTGTAAGAGGTAATAGTTGATAATGATGGAGGTATAAAAAAAGATAGACAAAATTAAAAATTAAATATATACATATAAATTATTCAAATTTTTTTTAAAAAAAAATAGATATAATGATTGAATATGAATAATTAAAATTAAATATTCTTAAGTGAAAATAAATAAAGCACGAGGATTATTAAATATGACTACTTTACAACTAAACTTTCGTCAGCATCCTGGTCAAATTCTCCGAATTGAATATTATTATGTGCTATCATATGTCATCTTTTGAATTTCAGAAAAACGTACAATTAAGTTATCTGTCATACCAATATGGGTTGTGTTTCACTGGTGGAAATGCTCAACTCTTAATCAAATGTCTTGAATTCGAGCCCTAGGTATGAAGAAAATCTTGTTGGGAGCGTCACTCCCGAATAGATCCTGCAGTGGATGATCCAAATTTAATCGGGACTCTAATATGAGCTCCAAACACAAAGTGAAAAACAAAAAAAAAAACGTCATACTAATTAATTATCACACATAAAATATTGGACTTTACTAGTAACTAGTTAGTGGAGTTGTTATTTAGGCATAATACATGCATGTATTAACTATTTTGATTCTAACTGTTTTATCTTCTAATTACAAGTAGACACTAAAATTTATATGAAATTAAACAAATAAACACATTCGCCATGTGTGACGTCCTACATAGCAATTTTGTGTATTATGCAACGTCCCACATGTATTATAACACATAGGATGTGTGTACTTGTTTAATTTCATACAAATTTAAGTATCTACCTATGCACACTCATAATTAGAGGACATAAATATCACATGAAGCAAAATTAAATAGCATATTTATATGTTATGCCTATTATTTACTCAATCCGTTTCTTGTTGTCCACCTTATTATAAATAATTATCATAAATTACTTATTAATTTATCAAATTAAAATAAAATAAATTTTTAAAATAATTTTACCATTACAATTAATTATTTGTTTGCCTAAATAAGTTTATAAGTCCAAAAAGTAAACTTTTTCAAAAGAGTGGATAAAGGATATATAATAAAATAAATAATTTATTTTATGAAAAAAAAGTTAGTGAGCTTGTAAAAAAACAGAACAATTAATAGTAATTTCTTAAACAGAACAATTGTAAAAAAAAAAAACAATTTATTAAACAGAACAAGTATAAAAATTGTAAAAAATAATAATTATATATTAATATTATTTTTTAAGAAACATGAAAAATTTAAAATAAATATAAACTAGTATAGAAAAATGAAGACAAGGGAATCTTGAGATGACATAATCTCCTACAACTACATTTATAGTGGTTTGCTTGTCTTAAATCTAGTTTTAAGTTATTCTTAGGTTTTGGAAATGTTTGACAAAATTAAAAATACTAACTTAAAAATAAGTTTAAAATGACTTTAAAAAGTTAAAAATCAAAAGTACTCCCTCTTACTTTTTATTTTTTGACTTAAAAATCATTTAAAGTTTGACTTTTTATTTTTTGATTTAAAAGTAACTTTTTTCAGCATATCCAAATAGACTCTTAGAGTTGGTCAAACTTTTTTTTTTTTTTTAGGAGAAATGTGCATTAACGTACAAACTCGAACATAAAAAAACTCAATTAATTACAAGAATATAGATTAATAAATTCGATGTTTTGGTAAAATGCATTAATCTTGGGTGACAACTGGTTAAGGGGATGGACATCTTCATCAATAAGTCAACTGGTGAAACTATACTGCATGTAAAATGAAAGAGAAGAGGAGCAACTTGGACTAAAAATTATATTACTTTTTTACTTCATTCTGGACATTTACAGAATATCCAACACATTTGATTTTATTTTATTGTGATTGAATTTGTTTTTTTTTTTTTTTCGCCATCGTTAAGCTTGTGCTGTCAATTAATATCACTTCTGAGACTTGAGTTCTTCTACTCTCTTTTCAGTTTTCCTCAATGCTTTCCCATAGATGCTAATCAACTCGTCAAGTTCTTGTGGACTTGAGTTGAGTTGGCTTACTTTTAAATAATTTTTAATTTTTGAGAGTATTTTGTAAGGTTAAAAATAATTTAAAACAAGTTGAAAAATAACAAAAGTAAGTTAAAAATAAAAAATAGATCTCCTCCTCCTTTTTATTTTTTAACTTAAAAATCATTTAAATTTAATTTTTATTTTTTAACTTAAAAACTATTTTTTTAAGTCAATCCAAACGTGGTTTTAAAACGGACACGGACTCGATCAGCAGACAAAAGAAAGTAGCACGAAGTTTCCTTTGGTTTTTACCTCCACCGCCCATATTAATTACTTATCAGCTTTTTTTTTCAAGGTTTTTTAAGAAATTATAAATAAAAAGGTATTTTTATTAATTTATTTTATTTTTATGTCTTACAATTTATATCAAAGTTAGTAATGAAGAATTTTTAATTCTATCATAAATTTATATCAATAAATAATTTAAAATAAGATATATTAAAATTACTAAATAAAAATAAAAATTATTTTTTAAAATAGAGAACAAACAAATAAAAATTAACGGAGGGGTATTTCAGAGTCTAAGGTTACTACTGGTCAGTGTCAACCATGTTTAATTACTCTATTTAGAAACTAAAGTTTATAGTCGTGATAGTACTGAAGCTTCTTTTTGCTTTGTGATAAAGCAATTCCACCACCTATATAATAATGATGGACTTGACTATCACTATTAAATGAATGATATATATAAATATATTTATTTACATATAAATTATTTTTATTTAATTAGATGAGCTCTTCATCATCTATTAAATCAACAAAGTTAATAAATTTTGCATGAATACAAAATTATTAGCTAATCTCTTTTGTTTTTCAGCAAAAAAAAAAAAAAAGGAAGTAAAATCAATGTGATGAAAAACAAGAAGGTAAACAC
>JAJONS010063446.1:0-16100 GCA_029582315.1 Solanum tarnii x Solanum tuberosum
ACTGAGCTTTAGTTTTACTTGAGGACAAGCAAAAGTTTAAGTTGGGGGTGTTGTTGAGTCCACGATTTGGACTTATTTAGGGCTTCATTTTAATAGATTTAGTGTCCTCAAATGCATACTTTGTGCCAATAACTGATGTAAATCCTTGAATTTAAGCTATTTTGATAACAAAGCATGGACATTAATGAGCAAAAAGGAACAAAGAAGCGGAAAGAACTAAGAAAAGAAAGCATGAGGATCGGCTAATCCATTGGGAAAGTCGCTTCATGGCCATTGTCTCGCCTAATTTTCTAGTGTGCCGAGCCCTGAAGGAGAAAATTAAGTCGGCGATAGAAAAGAGTAGTTGGTGAGTCGCCGAACGGTTTCGTGATGCAGTGCCATATTGCCCAAAGTTTTAGAACTCGAATATGTTGAAGGCCAAAGCAAAAAGGCGATGGAATTAACCAAAGGGCGGATCGCCGAGTGGATCACAGACATTTTTCCTTAACTTTAAAGATTTGAAGATTTCCATTTCTAAGAAATTGGAAGTGTGTGTTGAAGATTCTTCATCTTAAACCTTTGTAAAGACTATATCAATCTTACCCAGTTGATGGAAACACAATTTGGTAATGATTTTTACCTTTTTATGATGTCTAGCTAAAACCCCAATTCTTGGTGTGTGATTATGTGATTATGGGTTGATTTAGCTGTTGGGTATTGTTAATTGATAGTGTAAATTTTGTTGAAAATTGATTTCATTCCGTAATTGTGGCTTAATCTAAAGGGTTGTAGCTGCAAATGCAACTCTACCTTCGTGTTTTTATCTTGCTCGAGAGAGAGGTTTAAAAATCAAGATTACTGATTTGATGGTCTGTGGGTATTGGGTTGTCATTGGTTCAGCACGAAAGAGTGGATTAAAAATTAGCCTATGCCACACTTTAGGTCGACTAATGGTCCCTCTTAGGTTGCCAAGGGCACTAGGGGACACACTAATGGACCCTTGGCTCACCTAAATTTCTAGAATTCTCCCTCATGGAGCATTTCGCATGGGCGATGTGGAGGGACTTTGGGAGATGCGCCAAGTGGGTTGGCGAGCCCTGACCTAGCTCGCCTAAAATTTCAGTAGCTATCCCAAGGGGAGGCTGCCCACTAGGCGAGGGAGGTCCAATTGGCTAATCGCCAATGGACTTGGGAGATGTTGCTGCCCCATCGCCGAGTTTTCCAAGGGAGAAATTGTTTTCCTTCACTTTTTCTTATGTGATTTAGGCCCTTGCCCCTCTCTCGGACCTTACCCTTTTTACCTCTCTATTCTTCTTCCTAAGCATTGACTCCTCGACTTGTTGTGCATACACCATTAGACTTAAGATATCCATATTATCATGGAGCATTTCCACACAACATTCTTCTTTAATTGATTGGAGCACACCTGTCACAAACCAACTCATCTCATCCCTCAGATTAGACACCAAAGAAGAAATATACTTGGACAACTTAGTGAATTTTAGAGAATACTCTTCAAAACTCATACCTCCTTGTTGAAGGTTGATAAATTGCTCCACCTTTGCTTCCCTCTTCTCTAGGGAAAAGAACTTATCAAGAAATGCTTTCTTGAACACCTCCCAATCTATGGGAGTTTCTTCCACCGTCCTATTATTCCTTCATTGAGTATACCACACTTTGGCCACATCTTTCAATTGATAAGCGGCTAGCTCCGCTTTCTCTATTGAAGTCACTCTCATAGCATCAATTATCTTGTTGACCTCTTCCACAAACTCTTGGGGATCTTCACCAGCTTTGGAACCAAAGAACATAGGAGGGCTCATTCTTGTGAAGTCTCTCAACCTTGAAGCCATGGTGTTCATATTAGGGTTCACACAGGGCCCAACCTCCGTAGTGGCTTAAGTCGTCATATCTTGTGCTTGAGTTGTCACGGCTTGAGCTTGAGCCGTCATGGCTTGATTCAATGTTTGGAGAGCCGATCTGATTTCCACATTTTTCATAGCCCACTCATCATTAGGAGCTTGAGGAACTTGAGGACCTTGGGGAGGAACTCCCTCATTAACAATCTCCTCTTCCATCCCCCTCTTGAGTTCGCCCTTCATGTATTCATATCCTATAGACACAAGAGAAGGGTTAGGAAAAGGACTTCATAGAGTTAAAATTCTAATGCACGACTAAAGATTAATGAAACAAGTGAAATTTCCTAAGCATCTTATAACCTCTCATTCATAAATGTGTCGCGCTTCACACTCATGAACAAGACTCTACTAGACATGGTTTATGAGATATCATCCTAGAATCATTCTAAACATTGTGCTCTAATACCAAGTTTGTCACTACCCAGGAGTATCCCCTAGATGTAACCAGGCTTACTTGACCCCGAAGGGGTCACATACAAGCCCTTAGTATATATAAACATAAGTAATAGAAATGATGCGAAATTAAAACTTTTTACAATCGAAGTCTTTTCGTAAAATGAAAATAGGAATCTAGACATTAACCATATAATACAATAAAGATTTCAATAAGGGTCACAACCCTTTACAACATCGTCTCAAAAGAGAAAGAAATCAAGAAACTAAAAATGAATAAGCCTTGTCCCCGAACCATAAGGCCTCACCAAAGCAAGGAGAGAACCAATCCCACCTTTCAACCAAAGAGAAGCAACTTCAACAACTGGGACCTACAATAATAAAAAAATGTAGAAAATATAGGGTAGCACAAAAATGTACAAAGTATGGAAGCCATGCGTAAAAATCCTTAAAAACATGAAAAAAGGACTATTTAGTTGAAACCATGTACTTTCACATTTTTTTAAGAGTCATCATGCACAATAGTGTAAATACACAAGTAAAACCAACTCATAAACAACCCTAAGCCATACTTGTGCAATGCATAGACAAGATCCCACAATCCTATCTAAAACGAAGTATCACATTTTAGGCCATAACCATCATACATTTCATAACTTGTCCTCATCCATAGTCGACATTCATATACAAGGAAACATTCATGTTCATTAACTTGTAACAAGGAAAGCCACTCATAGCAATAATCCATATCATACATGCATAATTCACATATCTTCATACCACAAGAAAACCACCCTATAACCCCTTTCCAAAGACTACTTGTGCAATGCATAAGTGAAGTCCCATACCCCCACTCACACTAAGCAGAACACCTTGAAAATCCATAAGTATAGTTCATGTTCATGCTCTTGTCATATTCATATTCTTTTCACGTAGGGAAATATAGCCTTAACCAACATAGACCGTGTGAGCTACATGGAAACCGGAACACCTTGAAAATCCATAAGTATAGTTCATGTTCATGCTCTTGTCATATTCATATTCTTGTCATGTAGGGAAATATAGCCTTAACTAACATAGACCATGTGAGCTACATGGAAACCGGTGTCATGTCCCACACTGAAAAGGATGTCCTACTTACCTAAGGTAGAACTGCATGTATTAGCCTTTAGGTGGATCCACTAGCTAAAGACCTATGAAGGCACATACTTATGGGATAGGGAGATTGTTACTAGAAACCCAGACTACTAACGTGAAGGATTCCATCTCATGAGATAACTATGTTGGGAACCCAGACTACTAGCGTGAAGGAACCCATCTCATATTCATATACATTCGGTGCTAAGCATAATTCTTTTTAAATTCATGTTAAGTCTTTATTAAAGTTCATGTTCATGAAAGAATTCCCTAGCACTCAAACCAACATGGTATCATGATAGCTCAAAGATTTATTAGGTGAGAATGGCCTTTCAACCTTAGAATCATTCCAATGTGAGTAAACCTTTCACATCATGTTCATGAGAATAGCCTTTCAATCAACACAACAACATTATCATATTCATAGAAATTTCATGCATAGTCATATGTAAGGGTATGGGGAGAATGATCTTGCAACAACACCACAATTACACAATAGTCATAGGATCTTCACTTTCTAAGTGAATCATAAGCTCATACACAATTTTCATCAACATGTACAAACCCTCATAATTTTCCATTCAAGGCTATGAATCAAACTCAACTCAAACATCTAGAATTACTACATTTGATAGGGGGAATATAATGATTCAATAACTCAATCAATATACACATAATCAATTGACATGCTTCTAAAATCAATCAACCCACATCATGAATTCACAATTTAGTAATATGGGGGATTTATGGGTTCTTGGGGGGATATCATCATAATCAACAATTAAACATCAATTCAACCATAATCTACCTTATCAACCATAATCTATCATATATCAACAATTGAAAATGTTTTGAAAGAGAATCCATGAATTAGATTGAAACCCTAGGTTGTGGGGAAATTGGATGCTTTGAAATCAAGTTTTGAAGGGATCCTATGGGTGGAATCTACCCATAGATGAAAATCCATCATACCTTGATTGAGAATCTCCAAGAAATTTGAGGAAGAAACCTTGAATTCTCCAAACCCTAGCTCCAATTCCACCTTTCTTCTTCTTTGAGTTTTAGAGAGAGAAATTTTTTGAGGAAGAAAAAGTTCTTGGGTTTTATTTTAGATTCTATAAACGTGACTTAATTGGGGAAAATTTGAGTCTAAAAAGCTTATATACTTATGAGAAAAAGAGTAAAATAATGTGGGTTCAATTTTTTGGAAGAATAACTAAAGACCCTAAGGCTTGGATTAAAAATTAGCCTATGCCATGCTTTAGCTTCCCTAATGGCCCCTCTTAGATCACCAATGGCACTAGGCGTCACACATAATGGACCCTTGGCTCACCTAAATTTCCAGAATGCTCCCTCATGGAGCATTTCCCATGGGCGATGTGGAGGGCCTTTGGGCGATGCACCAAGTGGGTTGGCGAACCTCAACCTAGCTCACCTAAAATTCAAGTAGCTAGGCCATAGGGAGGTTGCCCACTAGGCGAGGGAGGTCTATTTGGATAATCACCAATGGACCTGGGCAATGTTGCTACCCCATCTCTGAGTGGTCAGAGGGAGAAACTGTTTTCCTTCACTTTTTCTTAGGTGATTTAGGCCCTTGCCCCTCTCTCTAGACTCTTACCCCATTCATTTTAGCTCTAGTTAAGTCTACACATTTCCAAAATCCTATAGAATTAAATTCAATAAACTTGAATACTCAACGTTTTTAAAAGTTTGTACAATACTCAAAATTAAAGTAAATACAGAAACTTCTAAACATTGCCTACCTATGAAGCTTCTACTATTATAGAAGGATATCTGGACAAGACCCACAACATCTCAAACTACTAACTGTAAGATAAAGGTGATGTTCGGAATATAAGATGGCTCACCAAAACTGACTGAAATATCACACGACCTCAACGAATCGCCTATTGATGATCCTGAATATATATATCTGCATCATGAAATGATGCAGGCCAAATGGCTCAATAGATGGAATGTACGAGTATGCAAGGGGAATTACAAAGCATAAACATAAGCTTGAACTAATGGAAAAGAAACATACTTACATCTTCTCAACTCAACGAACATAGTTCAACTCAACTCAGAGAAAATAGGGCTCAACTCAATAGTAAGATACTCAACTCAGTGAAACATAGTTCAACTCAACTCGAAGAAATATGGCTCAACCCAATAATAAAATACTCAACTTTGTGAAACATAGTTCAACACAACTACATCAAACATAGTTCAACTCGAGATACTCAAGGATCAAGCAATAATAAAAGATGCAATATCTGGAACGCTTTTACAACAATGGATAATAACTCATTTGTATGTGAAAATACAATAATAACTGAATTGTATGTCAAGATACAAATAACTCTGCTTGGGAACCATCACTATAAGCTATGTGATGATACAACGTCTTGACCACGCTGCCAGAACTGTCATATACTTTGTTGGGGTATAGAACCTACTAACTAAGTGGATCCACTAGTCTATGCTCAAAAGCAATAAGGAATCATCTAAAAAGTATGACCCTTTCTACCCACATTGGCAACATTATTTATGGGGGCTGTGAGTTGTATGGACTCTCCCCCATATATCTGCTCAATACAACTCAAAAAAATATACTTAGCTCATATGTTTTATAGAAAACACAACTCTTTCTGTGTTTTGAGATTATTACTTAAAAATCTTTCTCTCAAAAGAGATGGCATTCAAACTGCTCAAACATTTTAAGGAAAATGAAACTTGACTCTACTCTTCCTCATACACATTTACTCACGCCTTTAAACAAATTGTGAATAATTGTAAAAGACTTCTTAAAATAGTGTTCCTGCCAAATTATGGACTTAACTCAATTCAAGATATTCAATAACTATATATAGAACTCAATACTCCAAACTCAATAACTCCAGAATTCAAGGACTCAATGATATTCCTTATCTCATGAATACTCGACTCATAAGGTTCATGCTAGATTATGGGCCTGACCCACTCAACTCAAGGATCTCCTTGCATAACATATAGTAATCAATAATTTATGAAATATAGTTTCAAAAAGGATTAGGAATTCAATACTCAAGAACTTAGAACTTGAAGATACTACTCCTCTCCAAGATACTCAATTTATGGAGTACATGAGGAATTAAGGACATGACTTAACTCGACTCAAGGATCTCAATGATAATATAGACTCATGAATATATTCTCCTTAATGTCATACTCACTTACTTGAGTCTTGAAACAATATATAAGTTATTGTAGAAGACTCCTCAAAAACACTCAAAGGGACCTTCTCAAACTTTACTCTTAACTCTACCTTGAATTTGAATTATGAATTCAAGGATCATGACTTGATATATAGGATTTATTCATGATTAAATGTAGTATTGATACTAAAAATTAGTAAGAGAACAAAGACATGTTCTGAAACAACGAATATAGAACGAAGAATAGAGGCGGAAAGGACCTCACGTCCCCGGCGCAGTAGTGGCGTGCCACGCCAGCCCTCAGTTGACTGAGGTTGGTCTGGGGCGCACCACAGGCGTAGGGCACCTGCCCCTCAGGTGCAACAAGGGCGTGCCGCCCCAACCATGTTCCAGAAGAAAAACTCAACGGATTTCCTCTTCAATTTTCCAGCCCTACCTCGTCTAAACTCTAATGATTTCCTCCAAATTCTTTTAGATTAATATAATAAGCACACTAAGGTCAAAATGAATTCCAGCTCTACTTGAATGAATTCTCTTTAATTCTTTTTGGAACTCAAGGTGCTATATCTAGTCCCTTGACCTTAACAATTAAGAAATTTTAAATTCCTTGGTAAAATCCTACTCACAACGAAGGAGGGTTCGAGTCTTAGTTCAAAAAAATTATGGGGTGTTACAATAGCTCCCCCTTGGGATCATTCGTCCTCAAATGACGGTTGGACTGATTATGGCAAGGGGTTACTCTCATTATCTCTTCCGCCTCATGAACTTGCCTACTAACACATACTGGACTGATCATACCAAGAGTTGGGACATTCTGTAGCACCTAAATCAAGAACGATGCTGTTGTGACCATAGCCACACTCTTTCTAAAGTTACCTTATCTGAAACAAAGAAAATCTGGGAACGAAGTAAGAATAGGAATACCATGCTTGGGGTAATATGACTACTAAATATTAATCTTAGTAACACTAATCCTCAACTATGCTCTTCTTTCCTTATACCATATCTCATTGGCTGCAACTCTTAGTTCCCTCAAGGGTGCATGACTTCTCTTACCAAGGCCTGAGTCTAACGACACACTATTACCATATTCAATCTTAACCCAAATCGTAATGTTCGGGTTCTATACCTCTCTATAGGGAGTCTTATTCCAAGAACATTACTCTTTAATACCTAATTTAATCAATAATATGCTCATATCAAGAACTACCTCAAGTTTAACAACACTGATGAGTTCGAGATTCGGACTCATTTGGGGCTTTATTTATAATGATTTAGTGTCCTCAAATGCTTGTTTTGTGCCAATAACTGGTGTAAAACCCTTGATTCCCAAGTATATGGATTGAGGAACAATGCAAGGACACTAATTTTCAAAAAGGACGAAGCAAGATGAAAAAGTGAAGAAAATGATGCCTTGTGATCACCAAGTCTACTGGGCGACTCGCCGAAGGGCTTCTTGTCTGCCTAAAGTTCCAGTGTGCCAAGCTATGAAGGATAAAAATCAAGTCAGTGAGAGAAAGGAGCAGTCGGTGGATCACAGAGTGGTTCCGCAATACAGTGTTGGATCGCCCAAAGTTACAGACCTTAAGGTTGCTGAAGGCCAAGACAGAAAGGCGATGAAATTGGCTAAAGGGCTCATCGCTGAGTGTATCGGTGAGCCCGACTTACTACGCCGAATGGCTCTTCGCAGCATATTTTTGGCGACTATAAATACATTTTTGAACATTTAGTTTAGTATCATATTTTCATTAGACAAAATTTTAGTTTGGAATTATAATTCTTCTGAGTATTGAAACAAGTTTTCTCTAGATTTTTCCTTAGCTTTGAAGAATTGAAGTTTTTTCACTTTTGAGAAATTAGAAGTGGGTCTTTGAGATTCTTCAACTTGGACCATTGTAAGGACGAAATTAATATTACCTAGTTGATGGAAACTCAATTTGGTAACGATTTTTATCTTTTTATGATGACTAGCTAAAACCCCAATTCTTACGGTGTGATTATGTGATTATGGGCCGATTTAGCTTATGGGTATTGCTAATTGTTAGTTTAACTGTTGTTTACAAGTGATTTCAACCAGTAATTGTTGTTTAATTTAAGAATTGTAGTTGCAAATGCAGTTCTAACTTTGTGTTTTTGGCTTACTCGAGAGAGAGGTTTTAAAACCAAGATTATTGATTGATGGTGTGTGGGTATTGTCATTTCATGGGTTCAGCTCGAGAGAGTAAATCCTAAACCCTTTTCCACACATTCAGCTCAAGATTGTGAATGGACTAAGGCGTAAGTTGGTCTTATTTTGCATGCTTGTCGATGTCTGAGAGAAATCCACTTGATTCGGGGTAAATTGTTCGAGAGAAAGTTTACCTCCTCTATTGTCTAGCTTAATCACTAATACATGGCTATTTTCTAATAATTGCAATTACCCATTTGTTTATATTAGCCTATAATCGAATCACATCCCAACAGCTCGTCTCATTATTGTCATTAATGTCATTTTTGTGTTATTTCCTATTGTTGTAGTTGATAATTAAAGCCAAAACCCCCTTATTTGACATTCGTGTCACCCCCTGATTTGAATTATGTTTTCATTCGATAATGTTTATTCCTATGACTGATTTGACCATGTTTACACTTCACTATTGAATCTTAAACGCGTACCGCTCCCTATGGGATTCGACCCCAACTCATTTAGTTGTGTTATATACTGATTAACGACCGTTGACACTTAGAATTGGATGAAGTGTCTTTGAAACATCAAATATCAAACACCACATTCAAGCTTAGTATTCTAACAACTCCATGGGCTCTTACTAACCAAATCCTTAAGAAGTTCTCATTCTCTCATCATCCCTGCCATACCAACTAGAATTTCCCGCATTACTACTCGGGACCAACTAATGACTCTCATTTTAACTGTTTCTCATAGCAAAACCTCATCCTCCACTTCCTCCTTATTTATAACCTTAGGTGGAATTATCACACCATCATTATCACCATGAGAACATTAACCTTCTTTTTCTAACATCACTCCATTACTAAATGATCTCTGAAAAGATATTTCCCATACTCTTTTGAGCTCATTACTATCTTATTCTCAAGACTTGTCTGGACTTGTCATCTTAACATCTCCCCTTTAGGTCTAAAGCTGACAATTGAAAGCTATGGACCTATTCCATCATCTCTAAACTGGTCTACTTCCTCTTTACTCTAATACTCGGGATAACTTTACCTCATGACTACCGAACTCTCCAAAAGCGTAGTTTAGATCTATCACTTCATGAATACTATGTGCTTCTATTCAACACATATATTTAGCCTCCTCTAACATAATGTCACATCGGCATCAACTCTATCCTGGTTAAAATATACACTATCACACCTTGAATAGCAACTCTTACTCTTATCACAAACACTCTACAACCTATTATTTCTTATTTCCCTCGTAAAGGAGCTCATTACTTATAACTAACTGGGTGCATGGTTGCAAGAACATAATATGCCCTATCACTATCTCACTTTCATAGATTACTAAACCTTTGCATACTTTCCTTTAACTCTGGGTTGTTTCACTACTACTGCTCATAATTTGGTATAGCATGCTATGTTTTTGGGTTGGAAATACTACCCAAGATCTAAACATACTTCCTCATAAGGACTCATCTGAAACACATCTTAGAGAAGAGAGTACAACTCGCTTTTAGCTTGAACGCACGATTCATATGAACAAGAGCGCATTTCTTTGAAACTCAACATTCAACTCACTCCTGGGCTTCTCTCAAGCTCCTCTGGAGTCTCATGACTTCCTCAAGATTTTTTCTAAGAGCAACTCATCGATAAAGAACTGTCTTTGCTTTTCAACCACTGCTAGTATGAAAGGTAGTCGAAAGGATAAGAGAACACATGAGTTAGAATAACTCTATATGACATAGCTTTATTGCACTATTAAGAGTATGAAATAAAGGAAACTTTTCTTAAATGTCTATAGTCCCTCATTAATAGAAGTGGGGCCCGCACAACCATAAACAAGATCCTACTTGACACAGCTTCATAGATACCCTAGGATACTTGAACTCTGTACTCTGATACAAAATTTCTCACAATTCAAGCGTACACCCTGGACGTGGCCGGCACTCGAGAAACATTGATGGTCCCCAAGCGAACCCGCATCCTGGCTGGATATAACTGAAAGACTAACTCAAGCATACAAATACTTAAAACTAAATTAAATTCAATAAAATCGAATACTCAACCTTTTTAAAAGTCTGTATAATACTCAAAATAAAAGTAAATACTGAAACTCCTCAACTCTGTCTATCTAAGAAGCATCTAATATTACAAAAGGATATCGAGACAAGACCTACGACATCTCAAAACTAATAACTGAAAGATAAAGGTGAAGTCCTCCAGAATATAAGATGGCTAACCAAAGCTGATAGGAATATCACACGACCTCAACAAAACGCCTGTTGGTGATCCTGAATACATGTATTTGTATCATGAAATGATGCAGGCCAAATGGCTCGGTGAATGGAATGTACGAGTATGTAAGGGGAATTCTAAAGCATAATCATAAGCTTGAAATGATGGGAAAGAAACATACTTACCTCTTCTCAACTCAACTCAACTCAACTAAATGAAACATAGTTCAACTCAACTAGGAGAAAATAGGGCTCAACTCAATAGTAAGATACTCAACTCAACGAAACATAGTTCAACTCAACTTAGAGAAATAGGGCTCAACTTAACAATAATATACTCAACTCTGTAAAACATAGTTCAACTCAACTCTGTGAAAAATAGTTCCACATTGGATACTCAAGGATAAATCGAGAATAAAAAATGCAAAACCTGGAATGCTTTCACGACAATAGATAATAATTGAGTTATATGCAAAAAAAACAATCATAACTTAATTGCATGTAAAGATACAAAATAACTTTGTTTGGGAGATTCTCTAATCGACAACTATCACTATGAGCTATATGATGATGCATCGTCCAGACCACGCTGCCAAAAGTGTCCTATACTTTGTCGGGTTATAGAACCTACTAACTAAGTTGATCCACTAGTCTATGCAAAAAAGAAATAAGGAATCATCTCAAAAGTATGACCTTTTCTACCCACGTTGGCTGCATGGTTTATGGGGGTTGTGAGTTGTTAGGACTCTCCCCCATATAGGTGCTCAATACTACTCCTATAGCTCATATGTTTTAAGGAAAACTTAAATCTTTCTGTTTTTTGAGATTACTACTCAAAAATCTTTCTCTTAAAATAGATGGTACTCAAACTCCTCAAAACTCATTTGGAAATCTCAGTTTCCTCCTCTTCTAAATGTGAAAACATTTACACTTCGGAATACTTAGTTCGCATATATTCATTGTAAAGAAAAAGAAACTAGACTCTACTCTTCCTCATACTCATTTACTCAAGTCTTTAAAAAAATTATGAATAATAGTAAAAGACTTCTCAAAATAGGGTTCATGCAGAATTATGGACGTGAACCACTGAATTCAAGGTTTTCAATAACCATATATAGAACTCAATACTCGAAACTCTATAACTCTATAATTCAAGGACTCAATGAAACTACTCATCCCATGAATACACAACTCATAGGGTTCTATGCGGGATAATGGGCATGGCCCACTCAACTCAAGCATCTCCAGGTATAACATATAGTAATAAAAAATTTATGAAATATAGTTTCGAAAAGTATTAGAAAATCAATACTCAAGAACTTAGAACATGAAGATACTACTCCTCTCCAAGATACTTAATTTATGGAGTTCATGCGAAAATATGGGCATGACTTAACTCGATTCAAGGATATCAATGATAATATAGACTCATGAATACATTCTCTTTATTCTCATGCTCAGTTACTTGAGACTTGAACCAATGTATCAGTTATTGTAGAAAACTCCTCAAAAAGACTCAAATGGACTTTCTCAAACTTTACTCTTAACTCTTCCTTGATTGAATTATGAATTTAATGATAATGACTTTATATATAGTATTTATTGATGATTAAATGTAGTTTGGATAGTAAAAATCAGAAAGAGAATGAAGACATTTTGTGAAAGAACAAATATAGAACGAACAACGGAGGTGGAAAGGACCTGACATCCCTGGCGCAACAATGGTGCACCGCGCCAGCCCTTTGTTGACTGAGGCTGGTCTAAGGCGCATTGCAGGCGCAAGGAGCCAGCCCCTCTGGCGCCACAAGGGAGTGCAGCCCCAGCCATGTTCCAGAAGAAAAACTCGACAGATTTCCTCTTCAATTTTCCAGCCCTACCTCGTCTAAACTCTAATGATTTCCTCCAAATTCTTTTATATTCATATACCAAACACACTTAGGTCAAAATCTCAATCAAAACCAACCAAAACAATCACTCATTCGCAACTCTCACCTCAAGAACTCAACAAGAACTACTTATCAAAGAACGAAGCACAAAACCTCAAGAACTCAACAAGATTATCAACATACTCAATCTCATGGATTAAATTCGTAAAAGAAACTCATGATTGGCGTGTGTACAAGCAAACCTAACACTATGAAAGCTTGCATACCTCAAAGAACTAGGTTCTTGGCGAATCCCTGAATTTCTGGAACGAACGCTTGAAACTTTGAACTTGTTTTCTCTTGAATCTTCTTTATAAAATCTTAAACGCTTTGGGGATGAATGAAACTGATTCTAATAAGTTTAGACCTTTAATTGGGTGTAATTAACGTTTAGAAGAAATGGGGGTAAGTAAAAGACTAAAATACCCCCTATTTTCGAGTAACTTTCCTTAAATGGACAGCCTGACTTCAATAGGGCATATCTCCCTCATACGAGCTTGAAAGTTAGCAAACTCACTGGCGTTTGAAAGAGGACAGAGAGATCTCCATTTTATATCTTATGGGTCTCGTAACACAACATGTAGTGAGAGTTATGGTCGTTTGATGTTGACCCAAAACTTAAAAGAACTAAGAAATGACTTGAATAAATTCTCTTTAATTCTTTTTGGAATTGAAGTTGCTATATCTATTTCCCTGACCTTAACACATAAGAAATTTTAAATTCCTCGGTAAAAATCTATTCACAACGAAGAAGGGTTCGAGTCTTTGTTCAAAAAAATTCTGGAGTGTTACAGTATGTGTCTTGATGATTGAATTACTAGCATGAGAAGTATGGGCACTATATATTAGGTGTTATGACTCAGAAGATGTTTGTACGTGAGTGAAAGAGGGAGCAGATTGTTATGGATTTGGTGAAATAATTTCCACAAATTTTTGAGGATCTTGATGTTAATTGAGTCATTGTGGGTGGACTGACTAAATCATCTCACATTGTGCCTATTCAGACTTCATACATGTAGAGAGATTACGTGAAATTTATATCTAGGAAATAGTGTGTCCATTTCCATTATTTGAAACGAAGGTACTTAGTTCACATCTAACTTATAGAAGTCTATAAACAAGAAGTTGGACATTCGAAACATTTCATTATTATTCAAGTCTTGAAGGTTATGTTGTAGATGTGCGTGATTAATTTTGATAGTCGGTGGGATTAATTCTTATCTATAGCGGAGTTTCCTTATAACAATAGTTATCACTCTAACATCCAGATAGTCCCATTTAAGGATTTATAAGATATAAAGTATTATTCTCTATTTATTTATTTGATGCAATCGTGATTAGACCTTTAGGCATGGATATTTCTAGAAATTTGTTAGATAAGGTCAATTAATCAAGATAAACTTCTCACATCTCAAGATAAAAGAAAATTTATAGGGATTCAAAGGTTTGTGATATGAAGTTCATGATATGAGACAATTTTTTGTTGAAAGTATCGCCCATGAAGGGTATTATGAGGTTTTGAAAGAATGATAAACTCAATCCTTGTAACGACCCTCAAAATAAAGTAGGATAAAGTAGAGCCTCACATGAGTTTATGCGGTAATAACTTGTCAAAATAATGAAGAATAGCCTTTTAAGTAAGTTTTAAAGAGTTTGGAAGTCAAACGTGAAGGGTAGACCAAGATGTTCAGAAACTAGTCTTTTACATGTCGATGTGTTCTAGTATGTTGTTCATGTTTTTATGTGTTGTTTGGAGTCTAAAATCAGTGGAGGTGACCCTAGTGTCTTAATAAATGTTTTTAGGGTCAAAACGTCCGGATACGATGCCCCGGGGGCCACCCTAAGGGTCCCCGAGAAGGACCCCAACCTTGGCCAAGCAGGCTGCCAAGGCAGCTTGAAGTTGTGCTTGGAGGGAGCATGTCCGCGTCGCGGACTAGCTCTACCAAGGGCCAAAAGTTTGGTCCGCGTTGCGGACATGTCGCAGACTCTACTTTCTCGAATTTAATTTCCAGAAAACTTGTGGGAACACCTCCGCGTCGCGAACTTGTTTCCCGACGAAATCTGCTAAAATAAAACTCAAGTTTGACTTATTTAAAAAGGTCCAACTAAGTGAGGGGTAGTTTGGGTACTTTAGGGAATTATTATAAACGGTAAAACCCCAAAACCTAAAATTAGACCCCATTCTTCAAATTGACCCGTCCCTCTCAAAATAGATTCTCTCAAAAACTCCATTGAAGACCTTGATGAAGCTCAATCTAGAAGATGGGTTTTCAACTGATTTCTTCTTCAATTTCATGGGTCTTCAATAATTAAGGTATGGTGACTCTTGATTCTTGAATGACCTCTCATTCAAGGAGTTCTATCAAAGATTTTCAGAAGTGATTCAAACACCAAAATTCCCAATTTTCAATCCAAAGATGGGTTCCTTGTCAAACGATTTTCTAAATCATTCTATTGATGAATTAATGTGGAATTAAGGTCTTTAAGATAATTTTCAAAGGAATTCTTAAAAAACCTCTGATCCCCAAATTCTCAAAAATTGGCCTATGATGTGGGTCTTTGTGAATATGATCTATATTGGTGAAATTATGTTTAGATTAGATTGTATTAATGTTTCCTATGATTATCTATACTTATTCATGTTGAATTGTTGGTATATTGATGAGTTGAGGATTATGGCCTTATGGGCAAAGTTATGGGTTGATCCCTTTGTTTATGTAATTGTACTTAAACTATATTTATGATATTGAATTACATTGTTGATTCCTATTGCTACCTATGTCAATTGATTATGAATTGTTGAGGATTGATCCATGGTGATCATGGCTTAGAGAATTGGTAAGTTGACCTAACTTCTAGTCTATAGTATAAGAATTGATGTGGTGTGGTTTGATCCACTTATGGTGGAGGTGTTCGCTTCTTGTCTATCTATGCATGTTGAGATCATGGTCTTGAAGGCAATAGATGTCAAGTGAACTGATGATTATGATGCATATGTTTATGAAGTTATGCTATGAAGGTTATGTATGAAATCCTAGATGCTAGCATGATGTTTAAAGTGTGTTGATGATGAGGAGTATAATGTGAATGATAATGTTAGGGATAAGGTGTGGTCTACATGATTGATTATGTTAG
>JAJONS010063447.1:0-15000 GCA_029582315.1 Solanum tarnii x Solanum tuberosum
TTTCCGGTTGTGATTTTGAGTTGAATCTATTGTATATTAAGGGTCTTTATGATTCTAAGTGTTTGCTGCTGGAACCTTTGAGGTTGAGAGGGTTTAGAATTAGAAAGAAATAAGGGGAAAAAGTCGGATTTTTGGGGGAAAAGGGCTGGGTTGTCGCGCTAGCCAGCGCACCCCAAAAAGGGACGCTGAACTTTCCCCTTGGGGCAGAGCGCCTAGCAGAACGCCCAGCAGGTCCCTCTGAAGTTTAAGGACTGGCGCTCCGCGCCTCTTAGAGCGCTAAGGACGCCAATCCTTCCCTTTACCTTTCATTCCCAATTTTTCATATATGTTCCTAGGTAAAATACCTATGTTTTATAGTTGTTTCCAATACTTTAAGGTACATCTTAACAGCCCAAACTCATCCATAAACGTGTGTTCATACACCTTGAATCCATAATCCAATTCAAGGCGAGTTAGGATCAAAGTCAAGTGAAGTTAGAAGTCAAGTCTAGAAGTTAAGAAGTAAGTCAAAGAATGTCTTTAAAGCTTTTCAAAGAGTCTTCATTGATCGTTTTAACTTCATTTTAAGGCTCAAGTTTCAAGTTAAGTAAAGAATGTAGAGTTCCAAGTTAAGTCAAGAGTTTCAAGTCAAGTCAAGAGTATAAAGTTGAGTTCATTTCTCAAAAGCTATTAGGGAACTAAGTATTCCCAAAGAAGTTTATAAATGTTTTTACATTTAAGTAAGAAAGGAACTATGTTTTCTAAAAGAGCCTTTGGGCTAAGCATTGAGTAATTATCTCAAACTAAAGAAAAAAGTTGTTTTAAAAGCATGATCCAAAGTATTTTATTTTTGGGAGTAGTATTGAGCACCGAATTGGGGACACGAGTTCATATTAACTCAACTCTCCATAAGAACCATGAGCCAACATGGGATTTGACGGATCATTCTTTTTAGATGATCACGTAAAATTAAGCTAGTGGATCCACTAAGTAAAGTAAGGTCCTATATCACGGCAAGGTATAGGATGGTCCTTGGGCAACGTGAGGTAAAATGTTGTATCACCACTAGGGCTCATAGTGGTGGTTGTCGGTTAAAGAATCTCCCACAAGAGCTATATTACTTTTATATAAGTAAAGTTGAGTTTGTTATTGTTTTATTATTTACGAGCTAAGTTGTTTACACTGTTTTACAAGTTTTATATAATGCATGTGTCTTATTGCTTTATATATTGAGTTCAGTGATTCATGAGTCGTATAGAGCCAATGTAAGTGTTCTCTTGTACTCTTTTCAAGCTTAAGTTGTGGTTTAGCTTTCCAGCTCGCATACTCGTACATTTCATGTACTGATGTCAGTTGGCCTGCATCTTATTATGATGCAGACGCAGGTACCCAGGATCAGCATCCAGTACGCCGTTGATCCAGTTGAGCACTCCAGAGTCAGTGGTGAGCCTTCTTGCTTTTCGGAGGACTCGGTTGTTTTGTTCTCTTAGTTTTGTTTTATTAGGATATTATGGGGCCTGTCCCAACATCCATCTCAATATTATAGAGGCTTCATAGACAGTCAGTCAATTAGTTTTGAGTCTCTCATCTATGTATATATATAATATTCTATTTTGGGACTCAAGTTGCCTTTTTTGGCCAGATGTTATCATTTAAGTTGTTGTATGTCCTTGCATTGCTTTGAGTTATGCTGTTGAGTTAAGTTTCCGCTGAGTTAAGAAAGCCAGGACAAGGGTTCTCTTGGGGGCCAACAATGGTCTTCGGGTGCCGGCCACGTCCAGTGTGTAGGCTCGGGGCGTGACACATAATCACTGGCAACCAGCCACAGGTGATTAAATTTGTCATCAATTCCTTGGCGGACAGATTTTCATTGAAGGATTTTGGCTCTCTCAACTACTTCTTAGGTGTTGATGTTAAGGGAGTACCAAATGACCTCATTCTTTCTCAATCCAACTACATTCTGGAAGTTCTTTCCGAACTAGACATGGAAAATTGTAAAGGTGTTTCCACTCCCATGTGTTCTAGTGTACCACTTCGAGTTGTTGATGGCTCGCCACCTACTGATGCCACGCACTACCGGCGCACCCTTGGCAAATTGCAGTATTTGTCCCTCACTAGGCTTGACATATCTTATGCAGTCAATAAATTATCGCAATTTATGCACACTCCAACTGATGAGCATTGGAAAGCAGTTAAAAGAGTACTACGGTATCTCAAAGAAACTGCAAGTTCGGGCCTTCACATCGTTCGTAGCTCTGACTCAAATTTGTATATGTATGCTGATACTGACTGGGCTGGCGATCCGAATGACAAAATATCTACATTAAGTTACATACTTTTCTTTGGACCAAATCCAGTCAGTTGGTCATCGAAGAAGCAGCGTGTAGTGGCTCACTCGTTTACTGAGGCAGAGTACAAATCAGTCGCCAATGCACTTGCAGAGATCACGTGGGTGCGGAACTTACTTCATGAGTTATATGTCAGCATCTCGAAGACGCCAACAATCTACTGTGACAATGTTGGAGTTACTTACTTATTTCACAATCCAGTATTTCATACATGTATGAAACATGTTGCTGTAGATTTTGCATATGTTCGTGACCAGGTTCAAGCTCATTGAGTTAATGTTACCCATGCTCATGCTTGTGATCAACTTGCTGATACCTTCACTAAGCCACTGCCTTAGTCAGCCTTTACTAGGTGTCGTTCCAAGTTAGGCATTGTTATACCTTGCCTTACTTGAAGGGGTGTATTAACTATCCTTATTTATCTCTTGTTACTATATTTTATAGGTTGAATAAGTCTCCTGATGGTTGGAGCATATTTAGGATAGTTAGTTGTTAGTGGTAGATAATGTGCAGATAGTGGCCTGCACTTTAGGTTCAGTTAGTTGCTTAGTTTGTATTTAAAAGCTTGCTGCCAGATTTAATAGAATTATCCTTTTGCATTCTCATCTGAATCTTTATAATATGGACAAGGTAGGAGTCAAATCTTGTTAATGTGTCCAGTCCCAGGAGTAAACCAAGCATATGCTATGGTTGTCAGTGATGAATGCCAAAGATTTATTTCCAGTAGTGCTAGTATGAGACTTAATTCTATAAGTGGGACTAGAAGTGATCCATTAGCAATGTATTCAAGAACTGGCTCTAATGTACAATGGACTAACAAGTTCAAGAAGAACTTTGGTGTTGTGTGATTTATGTAGGTGTAAAGGGCATACTAAAGATCAGTGCTATAAATTGGTTGGATATCCTCTTGAGTTTAAGTAAAAAAGAAAGGTGGTTAATGGCTCTGGGAATGCTGCCTACATGATGATGAATGATGAAAACAATGAAAGAAAGGATGGGTCAAGAGGAATGTCTGGTGATTCAACACTCAACTGTGGGTTCAATGTTAATGGACAATACAAAGGCAAGCAGAATTCTGAGATTGATGATTGTGCTAATCAACTGCAGAGATGCACTTTCACCAAAGACCAATACAGTCAAATCTTGGAGATGCTAAAGCAACCACAAGGGTCAGGAGACAGACCTGAAGGTGGAGTCCAAGCTAATGCATCAGGTAAAGCCTTACTAGTTTCTGAAAATAGTGAGATGTGGATTATAGATACAGGGGCTACAAACCATATGGTCTCAAAGGTTGGAATGCTATCTAAGGGTCTATAGTAAAATCTGAAGTTCCTGAGCCTGTATACTTACCTAATGGTGGGGCAGGGCCGGCTCTATGCTTTAGAAAACAAGGCTTTTGCCTGAGGCCCCCAAATTTCGGGGGCCTCAATTTTTTGTCACGAATAAATTATGTGTTAAAATTTTTCTAGAAAAATTAATTATTTATGATAAAAAGTATATTTTTTTTAAAAATAAATGATTTTATAGACTTTAACATCTTTTGTACTTTGTTAAAAATAAGAAGTAATAATGAAAAATGTTGAACTAAGTGAATTACAAATTCTTTTTTATTTCTTTTTAAATTTTAGTTTGAAGCATTACTACAAGCATATTAAAATGAGGTATACCAAGTCATCAACTTCATGAGTCAAATTCTATAGTTCTAACTCTTATCTTTATTTAATATTTATCAACTTATTACTTATAGCATTATGTTAACAATACATATAATAATTGCCTCACTTAAAGGATGTTTTTCAATGTTTAGTTGATAAAATCTTACCTAAAACTAGTAACTGAAAAAAACAATATAATTACTAATAATTTTCATCTAAATAGTGTAAAAAATAATAAATTTTGAATAAATCCGTATATAAAGTGTATTTATATTTTAGGCCGCGAATTGAAATTTCGCTTTAGGCCCCCATTTACGTTGAACCGCCCCTGTGGTGGGGTAGAACATGTGTCATATACAGGGTCTTGCAATATTTCACCAAGGAGTATAATAACCAATGTGTTTCATATTCCAGAATTCAAGTACAATTTGTTGTCAGTAAGTAAAGTAACTCAAGAGTTAGGGAGCTCAGTTACTTTCTTTCCACATTTCTGTGTGTTTCAGGATCTCTACACTGGCAAGGTGAGGGAGATTGGTAAGGAGAATGATGGGTTATACTTGTTGCTTGCTCATATTACTTCAAGTCAACTACAACATCATGCATATGGAGTGAAAGAAAAGGAGAAGGAAGGAAAACAACTCACAGAAAAAGAGGTCAACATATGGCACATGAGTCTAGGTAACATGTCATCTCATATGCTAACAAAGTTGTTTCCTATTAGTTCAAAGTCTATTAACAAGGCTCTTCATAATTGTAGTGTGTGTCCTTATGCAAAACAAACAAGAAATGTGTTTCCATCTAGTTGTATTCATAGTACGTGATGTTTTGACTTGATTCACTTGGATATATGGGGGCCTTACAGAAAATCTACTTTTGATGGAAATAGATTTTTCCTTACAGTGGTAGATGACTTCAGTAGAATGGTATGGTTGTTTTTATTGAAAAGTAAGTCTGATGTGTGTGTGGTGCTGGATAGTTTTCTTCAGTTTGTTAGTACTCAGTTTGGGAAAGTTGTTAAGAAGATAAGGTCTGATAATGGCACAGAGTTTGTCAACTCTGTGTGTGAAAGCATGTTGAGAGAAAAAGGTATAGTTCATCAGAAGTCATGTCCATATACTCCACAACAAAATGGAGTCGCAGAAAGGAATCATAGGCATGTTCTGGAAGTAACTAGGGCCTTAAGATTTCAAGGAAAGATTCCTATGAAATACTGGGGACACTGTGTAGTTGCAGCTGCATATTTGATAAATAGAATGCCTAGTAGAGTACTAGGAGGAAAATCACCCTATGAGAAGCTACATGGAACTAAACCAGTGTTGACACATATAAAAGTGTTAGGTTGTCTATGTTGTGCTAAAGTGTTGACAGAATGTGACAAGTTAGCACCAAGGTCAAGAGCTTCAATTCATATGGGGTATTCTGAAACTCAAAAGGGATATATTCTACTTGATTTAACATCAAGCATGTTTTTTGTAAGTAGAGATGTTGTTTTCAAGGAGTCAGTCTTTCCATTTGAGTCCAAGACCAAGGAAGAAAGTGTTGGTCCTTTTATAGATAATATGCATAATGAGGTAGTGTGGTTGGATTGGAGGTCAAACGTTGGTGATAAGCCTAGAGAAGTGTCCAATAGTAGTGGAAGTGAACTGAAAGTTGAAAGTGTTGTGCAGGAAATACCTAGCGAAGAAATGATACAAGAACATGGATGTGTGTCAAGTGAGTCACAACAAAATCAGGAAAGAGTGGTGACTAGAAGGTCTACTAGAGATACCTATCCACCTGTGCGGTTGAAAGATTTTGTGTCACTAAACATGAGTAAGGACATCAAGTTTCCTATATCTGAGTCTGTGAACTATGAGCAATTATCTAAGTCCTATCAAGCCTTTATTGCTTCAACATATGTTATCACAGAACCAACCAATTATGCAGAAGCAAGTAAAGATCCAAAATGGATATAAGCAATGCAGGTTGAGATACATGCATTACAAAACAACAATACTTGGGTACTAGCTGATTTGCCTAAAGGAAAAACTGCAATTGGATGCAGATAGATATACAAAATAAAGTACAAGTCTACATGTGAAATAGAAAGGTACAAGGCAAGGTTAGTGGCTAAAGGATATAGTCAAAAGGAGGGGATAGATTATAAGGAAACATTTTCTCCTGTTGTGAAAATGGTGACTGTGAGAACTATATTGGCCTTAGATGTGTCAAGAAGGTGGCATATACACCAAATGGATGTGTATAATGCTTTCCTCAATGGTGATTTACAGGATGAGATTTATATGTGTCTACCACAGGGATTTACTAGTCAAGGGGAGAAGAAGGTATGCAGACTGGTTAAGTCACTGCATGGGCTTAAACAAGCACCAAGGCAGTGGAATCATAAGTTCACAGAAGCTATACAAAAACTGGATTTCAGGCAAAGTCAGTATGATCACTCCTTATTCACTAAGAAGACATCTGAAGGTACTACAATAATTCTAGTATATTTTGATTACATGGAGTAATTTAAGACTTGATTGAAGGTGCAAAAGGAGCTTTGCAACAGATATTCAGAATGAAAGATTTAGGAGAACTAAAGTACTTTCTTGGAATAGAGTTTGCAAGGGTTGAAACTGGAGTGGTGATGCATCAAAGAAAATATGCACTCCAGCTTATTTCTGAAGTTGGATTGTCAGGTGCAAAACCATTTGAAACTCCTATTGATGTGAATATCAAACTAACCTCTAGGCAGTATGATGATCAAACATGAGGTGGTCAAGAAGGCCCACTGGTAGATCAAGGTTCTTACCAAAATTTGATTGGAAAATTATTGTATTTAAACATGACAAGGCCAGACATTTCTTTTAGTGTACAAACCCTAAGTCAGTTTTTACAACAACCAAAAAAGTCTCACATGGATGCTGCACTTAGGGTTGTTAGATATATCAAGAAACATCCAGGTCAAGGAATTCTACTATCTAGCAGTTCAAACAATCAGGTTAATGCTTTTTGTGATGCAGATTGGGCAGCATGCCCTCTTACAAGAAGGCTATGTGATCAAACTAGGAGAGTCTGTGGTTTCATGGAAAGCTAAGAAACAAACTACAATCTCAAAGAGTTCAGTTGAAGCTGAATATAGAAGTTTGGCATCTATTGTTGCTGAGTTAGTGTGGTTAATAGGATTGTTGAAGGATCTAGATGCAGAGATACAACTTCCAGTACATGTATATAGTGATAGTAAGTCAGCAATCCAACTGGCTGCAAATCCTATCTATCATGAACGTACTAAACATATTGAAATTGATTGTCACTTCATCAGGGAAAAACTTCAACAAGGGTTAATCAGAGTTAGCTACATATCTACTAACAACCAACCGCCGGCTGACATTCTGACTAAAGGTTTAAACAGGTCTCAACATAAGTTTTTACTGTCCAAGCTAGGAATATTAGACATTTTTGCTATTCCTAGCTTGAGGGGGAGTGTTGACAGAAGTAACAGTATAGGAAATAGTGTGACGACTTCCAGAATTTAGTTAGGAATAAGTCGGTTAGGTTGTTACAAAATAGTTAGTTAGAAAAACAGAATGCAGTATAAATGACTGCATATTCTCATTGTAACAGAGGGTTTTTGAACTTCATCTTAATGAGATTGTCTTCTTCATAAATGTATATTTCTTAGCTAATGTAGATCAAAGAAATCTTCATATTGAATTATTGCTATGTGGTCCACAGTTATATGAACACAATGAAGCTGCAAAGAAAGACTATACTTCGGAAAATATCTTAGTTGAATTGAATTATTGCGAGTTAATTCTGCATTTCTATTTGATAGCTTGTACCCGCATAGGGGTCTAACTTGATTCAGATTTGTATCGAGAAGTCTCACACAGAGGGTAAAACAAATCTTACAAAGGTTACTCAATATTCAAGGCTCGAACACAAAATATTTTGTTAAAAATGAAAGGGTAATTTGTTGGGTTCTGAATGAGTGAGTAGGGCGTCATGCGGAAGCTTATAATTTGCAAATCATATGGTTGACAAATAAAAACTTATACTAAAAACATAATATTAATTATTATATGAAAAACTAAAATAAAAGAAAAATATTATAAATTGTTGAGAGAATAAATCTCTCAATAAACTAAACTCTTAAACGTCTACATTGTGGATTCTATTGTGCTGTCGATATGAAAAGAGGGGTCTTCAATTTATAGAGTTCCAAACTTTTCTTCCAAGGAAAGAATAACTCAAATATGAAAAAATATTATATTTTCCTGTCAAGAAAAGTGAAAACATTTATGGTAATGTTTTGTCTTTTCTCTTAAGAAAAAATAAACTTCAAATAAGGTAAGAAAATCAGGGCAAAACCCTAACAAATCTCTCTTTTTGGCTTGAATTTTCTGGCATAATAATCTTGATCCTCTTTCTTCACAC
Organism: Solanum tarnii x Solanum tuberosum; assembly: GCA_029582315.1. NCBI lineage: Eukaryota > Viridiplantae > Streptophyta > Magnoliopsida > Solanales > Solanaceae > Solanum > Solanum tarnii x Solanum tuberosum. The sequence goes on from JAJONS010063447.1 coordinate 8,399, forward strand.
TATCTTCATGTATCACTGCTGCTTACCATGATTTAAAATTGATATGGGTTAAAAATTGGAGATCTGTGTTAAAAGTTATGATAAGGGTTAAAAGTGGAGCTCATGCGTTAAAAGTAATATGCATGAGTTGAAAGTGGAGCTCATGCGTTAAAAATAAGATGCATGAGTTAAAAGTGGAGCTCATGCGTTAAAAATAAGATGCATGAATTAAAAGTGGAGCCCCAACATTAAAAGTTTGCAGGGTTGAAATTTGGAGCCCGGGAGTTAAAGTAATTATGGGTTGAAAATTGATTTTGTTTTAAAGGATGGAGCAGCAAGATATTATTGAAAACATATTTGAAAATTTTCTCCACATGTAGTAGCACAAAAATCTTCATTATCATCGTTGATTGTGAATTGATATGAAACCGCCTTGAACATGTCTTCAAATTTGTTTCATTGGATCATTGACCCATAGGACCATCAGACCATGAGATTGTTGAACCATGTGCTTTGATACCAATTGTTGGGTTATGAAGGTGATTAGAGCGTCATGCGAAAGCCTACAATTGCAAATCATTGAGATGGTAAATTAGATGACAAACAAAACTATTCTAAAAGACATAATATTATTAGAGGTTGGTCAAACGACCTACATATTAAAAACTAATAAAATGAAACAGTAAAATTGTTTAGGGAAAATCTCCCCATAAACAAAATTCTTTATTAACTACATTGTGGATGTTCTTGTGTTCTTTATATGAAAAGAGGGGTCTTCAATGTTGACACCCAATTTTAGACCTCCACAATATATATTAATTTTCGAGCTTCTTTAATTTTGAACAATTTGACATAATTAATCTTATAAAACTCAAAATATTGTTTTCAAGTTCTTAAAACAATGTTAGTCATTTCTATTATATTTGAAAATAATAAATATGTTTTTGACTAAATAGTATATTCTATGAATATTTCCAAATCGTGTCAAAAAAAAAAGGATTTTACTTTTGCGTAACTGTTTTGTTAATTAATTTAGTTTAAAATTATAATTAATGTTTTGAATTAATTAGTTTGATTAAGTTAATTATTTTATCTCGTTAAGATTAAGAAGCTCACTAATTAATTATGCTAATTCACTTTATTTACTTATTAGCCAAGTTTGCTAAAATTTGATCACTTCGGCTAAGTCTTTAATTTCCAATTGGCAATGATTTAGACTCGTGTGGCCAAACCTTAAACCCAATTAAAACCCTTTTCAACTTAAAAACACCAAATTTTAGGCCACCTTTTCAGCAACCCAAACGAACCAACCTCCCAGGCCCAACTCTTTCTCCAAATATTCAAGCCTCAACAGCCTTCCAACTAGTCCTATACCCAAATGAGTAGTTTCTCACCAGCAGCTCCCAGGCCCAGTTCACTTCCTCTCAAACCGGCCCAATCCTTCACCGACCCAAGATTTTTTCTTTCCCCAACGTTAGCATCCAACTCCAAACAATTCCAACGACTCCAGCTGCGAGGCAGCATCTTCACGCTAGCAGGGAGAAACAGTAAGGGCAGTCCAACGTACACTGCAATATGTTGGACTGGATTCTTCCCCATGTTGACTGCACTGGTATTGTCACACATAAGATGAATGGTGTGAATGTGGACTCCGAAGTCCTCCAGTTGTTGCTTGATCCATAGGAGTTAAGCACAGCAGGATCCAACAGCAACATATTTAGCTTGAGCTGTTGATAAAGCTACTGAGTTTTTCTTCTTAGTTCCCCATGAAATGAGTGAGGAGCCAATAAAATGAGTCATTCCAGAAGTGTTTTCCTATCCACATGATATCCAGCGAAATCGGCATTTGCATACCTTACCAGTTCAAAAGAATCGCTTGCCGATTAGAACAGGACCAGGTCCCCTATTTTCTTGAGATATCTTAGAATTCGCTTGGCAGCCTTCAGATGTGATTCCCTGGGGAAGGCTTGGAACCTTGCACACATTCTTACACTAAAAACAATATTAAGTCTACTTGCAGTTAGATACAATAGTGATCCAATGATACCTCTATACTAGAGGATCAACTTCATCTGCTCCCATCTTTGAGCTTGTACCCATTGGGGGTGTCAATAGGCTTGGAGTCTAGCATGTGGAATTTTTTCAGAAGCTCCTTTGTATACTTCTCTTAGAATATTGAGGTACCACCTGGAGTTTGCTTGATCTGCAGTCCCAAGAAAGAGTTCAACTCTCCCATCATGCTCATCTCAAATTCATTTCCCATAAAAGTAGCAAACTCTTCACACAGAATTTCGGAGGTAGCTCCAAAGATGATGTCATCTACATACACTTGAATGATGAGCAATTCTTGTTCCCTTTTCATTAGGAACAAGGTACTGTTTATTTTGCCCTTTTTGAATCCATTTCTCAGCAGGAATTTGGACAGTCTTTCATACCAAGCTCTGGGGGCTTGCTTCAACCCATATAGTGCCTTGTTGTTTAAACACATGATTAGGTCTGTCAGCATCTTCAAAACTAGGTGGTTGTTTCACATACACCTCCTCCTTCAGATCTCCATTCAGAAATGCACTTTTGACATCCATTTGGTAGAGCTTGAATCCCATGAATGCTGCAAAAGCTATTAGAATTTCGATGGCCTCCATTCGAGCAACTGGGGAAAATGTTTCATCGTAGTCAATACCTTTCTCTTGATTGTAGCCCTGAACAACCAGTCTAGATTTGTTCCTTGTAATCACACCATCCTCATCCAGCTTGTTTCTGAAGACCCACTTGGTCCCTATGATTGTTCTGTTAGCAGGTCTGGGGAACAGGTTCTACACATCGCTCCGCTCGAATTGATGTAGCTCTTATTGCATTGAAGTTACCCAATCAGCATCTTTCAAGGCCTCATTTATATTTTTGGGCACAATGGTAGAGATGAAAGCTGAAAATGCAACCAGATTTCTAGTTTTAGATCTGGTTTGCATTCCAGAATTCAGAGGGGAAATGAGATTATCAAAGAGGTGAGATGAGTTGTGCTTCCACCTTGGTTTAGATGCCAAGGGTTGGGATTGAGCCGTCTGTTCTTCTTCATCTTCTAAGTCAGCATTCTCAGGAGAATGAGTTTCCTCTTGGTTTGGATTAAGTCCCAGTCCAGGTCCCTCAGTAGGCTGGACATTTTCCTTCAATTTTTCTGATGGACCAGGATCAGCACGAACAGGTTCTGGGTTTGCTTCTGCTTCAAGCATGCTGACTTCATCATTCTGGATTTTGAACAACTCATTCAGATCATCATCATCCTTTATTTCCAGATTCTTCAAATCATCATTTTCATCGAAGATCACATGAACACTTTCTTCAATGCATAGTGTTCTTTTGTTGAAGACTCTGTAAGCTTTGCTTGAGGAAGAGTACCCCACAAAAATGCCTTCATCACTTCTTGGATCGAACTTCCCAAGATCATCCTTCCCATTGTTCAGCACAAAACACTTGCACCCAAAAGCCCTTAGATAACTAAGCTTGGGTTTCTTGTTGTTGAGTAATTCATATGGAGTTTTGTTCATTAGCGACCTAATCAGACATCTATTCATCACATAACATGCAGTGTTAACAGCTTCAACCCAGAAGTTCTGAGGAAGATTTGATTCGATGAGCATGGTTTTGGCTATATCAACCAGAGTTTTGTTCTTCCTTTCCACCACCCCGTTCTATTGAGGAGATCTAGGAGCTGAGAAGTTATGACTGATGCCATTTTTTGTGTAGAAATCGTCCAGCTTTGCATTTTCAAATTCAGTTCCATAGTCGGACATGATCCAGCTATCACATAGTTTAGCTTGATTTTGATCATTTTGAAAAATATCATCAGCACATCAGCCGTCTCAGATTTTGATTTAAGAAACATAGCCCATGAGAACCTTGAGAAATCATCCACAATTACCAAAATGTACTTCTTTCTATTTCTACTTTGAACTTTCACAGGCCCACACAGATCCATGTGTAACTATTTAAGAGCCCTTGATGAGGTCACATGCTTCTTTGACTTGAATGAGGATCTTGTCTGCTTCCTTTTGACACAAGCATTACACACTATGTTCTCACTGAACTTTAATTTTGGCAAATTGCGGACCAGGTCCCCAGAAACCAGTTTATTTAGTAAAGACGAGCTCACATGACCTAGCCTCCGATGCCACAAGTTAGCATTTTCACTTTGAGCACTGAGGCATGTCAGATCGTCTCCGTGAGATGTTTCTAGGTCTGCCACATATATATTTTTCCGCCTTCGAGCCATCAGGATCACTTTCTTGGTAGACAAATTGGTGACAATGCACTTTTCTGAGGTGAACTTGACTTCGTTTCCCTTATCACAAATTTGGGAAACACTGAGAAGATTGTACTTTAACCCGCTTACATAGTACACATTTTCAATGGAGTCTTCACGAGATTTTCCAACCCTTCCAACTCCCAAAATATATCCTTTCTTTCCATCGCCAAAAGAGACACCTCCACCTTGAAGTGCCTTGAGTGAAAGGAAGTTCTTTGTGTCTCCAGTCATATGCTTAGAGCATCCGTTGTCCATAAACCAACACTGACTGTTACTTCCTTCACTCTCCTGCAACAAATATCACTTGTTAGATTTGGGAACCCACTTTAACATAAGTTCCCAGTAAGTAGATAGAGGTGTAACAAGAGTATTTTTTGCCCAGTGAGGCAGGTTGGTCCTTCTCTTGTTTAAAAACTTAGAAGCCGGACCAGGTCCCCCTTTCAGTGCCCCCTTTTGTCTAGAGTAAACTAAAAAATTCTCTTGTGACTCTTTCCAATCAAGGCAATCCTTTTTCAAGTGACCATTTTTTCCGTAGTGGAGACAAAGCAAATTATCCAACACAGACACATATTTACTGTGAGGATTGTAGGGAGGAGTAATGTTCAAGCTACCCAGACCCCATTTGTTGTAGTTGCTTTGACTAGTGATGTTAGAAAGCAGTTTGGAGGATTTGGTCCATTTAAAATAAGTATTTAGTTCTTCTTTTAGACGGACCAGGTCCCGTTCCATATGTTCATTTCTTTTCAAAGCTAGAGCAAGTCGGGTCTCAGCAGTGTTTAAACTTGCTTCTAGCTCTGCCTGCAAACTAGTCATCTCCCCCTTTGTTTTCCCAGATTTCTCAATCATTAAGTCCAATTGATTTTTGAGTTCTAGTTTTTCAGATTCAAGAACTAATAGTTGTTCCTCTATGACGGACATTCTCACAGTCATAACATCTCTATTCTCTCTTAGATCATCAAGAATGATGTTCATAGAGTCCCTTTCGGTAGTTAACTCTGTAACAGAGTCAATCAAGACATTTGCTAACTTTCTTAACCTTCCAATATAATACATATTTAAGTTTTCCTTAAAGTCGATAAGAGTTACCTTATCTCCATCATCCGATTTGGCCATGAGAGCAAATATGTCATCAAATATATTGACCTCATCTTGAATCACCAGCATTGATGCATCATCCGGGCAGTCTAATTCTCCTGATTCACTAGAAAAGTCCCCCCATGCAGCAAGAGCTTTCTTCACTACATAGTCAGCTGCAGCTTTCCTGGCACTTCTGTCAGGTACCAGGTCCCTTCTCCTGTCTCTTTCACCTCCAAGCCGTTGATACTCCTTGTTTTCAGCTTTGAGCATTGGGCAGTCTCTTATGAAGTGACCAGCCTTCCCACATTTATGACAGGAGTCGCTAGCAGTTGCAGCCCGAGGAGGATTTCCACCTTTTCTAAATCCTCTGTTTTTCCTTACAATCTTCTGAAATCTCTTGGTGAGATAGGCTATATCATCTTCTTCACTAGATGTTTCTCCTGGTGTGATTTTGAGGACCAGAGACTTGTCCTTCTTCACCTCCTTCTTTGAGAGGTCCTGATTTCTTTTCATTTCATGAGTCTTGAGATTTCCAATAAGAGCATCCATTGTCAGAATCTTCAGATCCTTTGCTTCAGTGATAGCATCTACCTAGATTTCCCATGACTTAGGAAGAATCCGAAGAACCTTCCTAACTTGTTTGCTGGTGCTAATGGGCTTTCCAAGTCTTCGTAACTCATTGGTTATGGAGGAGAGTTTAGTAAACATGTAATTAATGGTTTCCCCCTTCTTCATTCTAAAATTTTCATATTGAGTAACAAGCATATCCACATTTGATTCCTTTACCTGCTCTATACCCTCATGAGCAGTCCTCAGACAGTCTCAGATCTATTTTGATGATTCACAGGCAGAGATTCGGTTGTATTCTTCAGCACCTATACCACAAACCAACAGTTTCTTAGCCTTGTAGCTTTTCTCAATCTTCTTTCTGTCCGCTTCATTGTATTGTTGACGAGTCTTTAGGACAACTTTAGTTATCTCACCTTCCTTCACTTCAATAGTTGGAATGAAGGGTCCATCCAACACTATGTCCCATAACTCACTATCTTCAGCCATTAGACAGTCATGCATCCTTGTTTTCCACCAACTGTAGAACTAACCATTGAAACGAGGTGGTCGTGTTGATGATTGTCCTTCTTCGAGGTTAAGTGGAGCAGCCATTCTAATTCAAGAACCACTCCCTTGGTGTTAACCAACTAGAGAGCATCTGCTCTGTTACCATTTGATAGAATACGTGCGTCCACTA
>JAJONS010063448.1:0-14674 GCA_029582315.1 Solanum tarnii x Solanum tuberosum
CTCTAACCGACAACCATCACTTAAGAGCTATAGTGATGATACAACATTTTACCTCACGCTGCCAAGGACCGTCCTATACCTTGCCGGGGGTATAGAACCTAACTAACTAAGTGGATCCACTAGTCTATGCTAAAAAGTATTAAGGGTTCATCTAAAATGTATGACCCTTTTCTACCCATGATGGCTACATGGTTTATGGGGGTTGTGGGTTCTCTGAACGCTTCCCCATATCGGTGCTCAATACTACTCCCAAAATACGATACTAGCTCTTTATGTTTAAAAATATAACTTTCTGCGGTGGTTTGAGATAATTGCTCAAAACTTAGCTCAAAGGCTATCTTGGAAATCAAAGTTTCCTCTCTTGCTTCATTTAGAAAGCGATTACTCTTTTCTGAAAACTAGCCCGAAGACTCTTTGGAAATCGAGGTTTCCTTTCTTGTTTAAATGTGAAAATATTTTAAACCCTTTGGGAATACATAGTCCCCATATACTTTTGAAGAAATGGACTTCAAACTTTACTCTTTACTCTTTACTCAACTCGAACTTTAAGTCTTAAAACAAAGTTAAAACATTTGAAAAAGACTTTTGGAAAACTCTAAGAACTTCTCTTGACCTTGATCGTAACTGATTTTGACTTGACTCTTAACTGATCCTTGAATTGAATTATGGATTCAAGGATTGTGATTTGTGATTGGAAAGATCTCATGATGTTTAGGAATGATTTTAAATAGCTAAACATGAGAAAATCATTAAGAATCAATTATGGGGAACTGCTCCGCGACGCGGAGGTGATTTAAAATCTTAGGTCGGGAATTAACTTTTGAGGCAGAACAGTCCATGACCGCTCCACGACATGAGGATGAATTTTTCAAAACTGTGGGGTCGGTCCGCGACGCGGCCTGGGCACCAGATTTTGCCTGACTTTTTCCTTCTTCATTTTTTTCCAGCCCCAATTCGCCTAAACTCAACTATTTTTTTCTCAAATTCTCTTTAGATTTAGATACCCAACGTTTGTACCCATGAACCTAACTCAAAGCAACTCTAAAACTCGACGTAAAGATCTCAAGAACTTCTCAATTCAGCCTAATTCAAAACGAAAAACAAATTCAAGAACAACATTCAAGATTCATCAATTCTCAACTTTCTAGCACAAACTTCGCTGAAATAAACATATTTGGCGCGTGGGAGAATGAACCCAACGCTATGAAAAACTCACATACCTCATAGGGATCACCCCTTGTCGAAATCCCCAAGCTAAACCTTCAAGAACGATGAACTTTGCTCTTTCTCCTCTTGCGTTCTTTCTCCAAAAACCCTAGCGTAAATCTCCAATTGCCTAAACTGAACCAATTCAGCTTTGACCCTTAATTAATTCACCAGAAACGAATTAAAATAATAGGGTATGGAAAAGACCAAAACATCCTTTAAAATCCGAATTGGACATTTTCTTATTTGAACAGCCCAACTTCCAAAGGGAATAACCCCCTCATACGAACTCAGAATTGCGCAAAATCAGCGGCGTTGGAAAGTTTATTCCAAGAGCTTTTCAACCATATCTGGAAGTACACCTAACTCATCCTGAGCTAGGAGTTATGGCCGTTTGAAGTTGACCAAAAACTCACTTTTCCTAACTTAAACAAATTTCCAGATCTTTATTATTTCCAAAAATGACTATTTCCAGTTATTAGCTCTTTCCTAGTTATTTCAAATTGTGAGATGTTACAGAATTCTAAAAGTCCAACTATGATTTTGAAAAACAAAATCAATAAAGTAAATTTGGCTCCAAGTAAATTCTTCATATTTTTTCTTAAAATGTTAAAAGTCCAACTATGATTTTGGAAAGCATAATCCATGAAGCAGATTTGATTCTAAGTGAATTCTTCATGTATTTTCTTAAAATGCTAAAATTCTAACTGTGGTTTTAGAAAGATCAAATTAAAGTCTTACCCTTTCTTAAAGCCTCCAAATGATTCCAGTTGTTCAATTACATAATCTACGTATGCGAGTCTGGAAATGCTCATATCGATATACTTCTATCCGATTCAAAAGTCAACCTTAACTCTGAAGGTAAAAATTATAATTTTATTTCAAAATCAGTTTACCCATGGTAGAAGGATCTCAAATCTCAAATTGCATTAAAAAAAGGTTGAGTTTGAAGCTACCTCCAAATTAAAAAAAATGATTTATAGAGTTAGGAGACCCCCTCCCCCCCCCTCTCGATTTCTACTATCAAAATACCATTAAAAACAAATAACTAGTAAAATAACAAAATTAATTATCAAAGTTGAAGTTAAAATTCCCTAACCAAATCATTTAGTTTCTCCTGAGAATCGCCCAAAATTTAAGTCCTCAAAATAGCTTAAAATGAACAGTTAATGTCACGACCCAAGAACAAACGTGATGGAATTTGTCTTTTCCCACCAGGATAAGTCAGCCTCAACCCAACGAGAACGAAAGAAACACGGAAAAATAGTAAAAGCAAGAACAAGATAAAGCGAAAAACTTATTCTTCTATTAAAACCCCTGAAACTTGGTTGTCACGTGTACAAGCCACTAAATACATAAAGTGCGGAATTTAAGAAAATAAGTACAAGTCTGAGCCTTTGTTTCTCAAATAGAACAAAGCATAAAAGGAAGGGAAAGATGACCCGCCGAAGTGACAAGCAACTACCTCTTCAAATCCTTGACAGGCATCGAAATTAGAGGGAGGAAAAAGAGATCACACGGGTTCGGGCTCGGAATCTACACAAGTGTAGAAGCAAGGTGAGTACCTATAACACCCCACTATTTGAAAGAACTAGAATTAGAAAGAAACCATTTTTGGAAAGATCAAATTTGGAAAGTTTAGCAAGTTTTGCTAAGTATGAGTTTTGGGTCAACTTCAAATGACCATAACTCTCAGTACATGATGAGTTAGGTGTGCTAAAAGATATTATATGAAAGGTCTTTGAATTATCTTTCCGAGTCCACCGAATTTACTCATTTTCGAGTTCATATGAGGGAGATATGCTCGTTCGAAGTTAACTGGATTTTAAAAGGGTATTTTGGTCTTTTCCATACCCAATTGGGTTAATTCATTTTTAGTGAAATAATTAGGGTCTAAACTGATTTTATTCAGTTTACAGTTTACAAAATTACGCTAGGGCTTTGAGAGAAGAGAAAAGAGGAAAAAGAGAAGAAAAGCCAAAGTTCATTGCTCTTGAAGTTTAGCTTGTGGATTTCGCCAAAGGTTAATCCCTACGAGGTATGTGAGATCACATAGCATTGAGTTCGTTCACCCACGCACCAATCATGATTTATTTCAGTGTATTTACATTCTTGAAAGTAGAGTAATTGAGTTCTTGATGGATTTTGTTGAAGTTTCTATTGGGTTCTTGATTGTTGAGTTCTTGAGTTAGTTTCATGAGTTTTGAAGTTAGTTTTGAGTAGATTCTTGTATGCTTTGGTTGGATATTCTAATCTAAGTGTTTGGGAAGGAACCAATCGAATCTAGACGAATTAGGGTAGAAAAACGAACAAGAAAATTAGTCAAATTTATGGGAAACGGGGTGGGGCGCCGCGCCAATCAGAGTGCCCCACATCAGGTTCTGTAGGTAGGGCTCTGGGGCGCCGCGCCGCACCACTCAGAGCTCCCCAACCCCAGCTCTATAGTTTGTCCTCTGGCGCCACTCAGAGCGCCAGGGTCACCAAGTTTTCTACTCTTTCCCACTTCTTTCCGTTTGAGTTCCCTTGAATCGTACCTATATTTTCTATTTTATTTCTACACTTTAAGGTACGTCTAAACATCATGATATCATCCATAGACATGAATCATAACCTTGAATCCATAAATTCAAATTCAAGGAAAGTTAAGAGCCAAGTCTAAAGAGTTCTTTGAGTCTTTTCAAAAGTCATTTGCAAATGCTTTAAACTTGTTTTAAGACTTGAGTTTTGAGTTGAGTAAAGAGTAAAGAGTGAAGTTCATTTCTTCAAAAGAGTATATGGGGACTATGTATTCCCAAAGAGTAAAATGTTTTCACATTTAAACAAGAAAGGAAATACCGATTTCCAAAAGAGCCTTTGAGCTAGTTTTTCAGTAAAAGAGTAAATGCTTTCACAATTAAGCAAGAAAGGAAACACTGATTTCCTAGAGAGCCTTTGGGATAGTTTTAAGTAATTATCTCAAATCACAGAAAGAGTTATGTTTTAAAACATATGAGCTAGTACAATTTTGGGAGTAGTATTGAGCACCGATATGGGGGAGAGTTTAGACAACTCATAGCCACTAGAAACCATGTACCCATCATGGGTAGAAAGGGTCATAGTGTTTAGATGATTCCTTAGTGCTTTTTAACATAGACTAGTGGATCCACTTAGTAGTTAGGTTCTATAACCCTGGCAAGTTATAGGATGGCCCTGGCAACGTGAGGCAAAACATTGTATCATCACATAGCTCTTAAGTGGTGGTTATCGGTTAGAGAAACTCCCACAATTATATTTTGTATCCTTACATACACAGAGTATTATTTATTTTTCAATACACAAAGTTGTTATCCGCATGTTTTAAAAGCTTTCTTTATATTGCATTTACATTATTTCTTTATATTGAAATGAGTTGAGTTGAGACCAAGTATGTTCATTCAGTTCCTTTCAAGCTTATGTCTTGTTTTAGTATTCCCCTCGCATGCTAGTACATTCAATATACTGATGCCAGTTGGCCTGCATCTTTTTATGATGCAGATTCAGTTAACTAGGATCAACATTCAGCTCATCGTTGATCCAGTTGAGCTCCGGAGTTGTTGGTGAGCCTCCTTGCTTTCAGAGGATCCCCTTTTTCATTACTTTGTCATTTTTGTTCATTAGGATATCGTGGGTCTTGTCCCGATGTCCATCTCAGTTGTTACAGGCGTCATAGACAGTTAGTTGATGTTAATTCTTTAGTCTTTTCATTTTCATTCTATTATGTTGAGACTTGAGTTTGCCTTATTGGTTAGTTGAATGTTTCCTTTATAACATTTTAGTTTATTACATGGATTTATCTTGTTGAGTAAAGTCTTCCGTTGAGTGGTAAGCTAGGCCAAGGGTTCGCTTGGGGTCAATAATGGCTTTCAAGTGCTAGTCCTGCCTAGGGTGTAGGTTTGAGGTGTGACAAACTTGGTATCAGAGCATAGAGTTCAACAGTCTTAGGGAGTCTATGAAGCCGTGTATGTAGAGTCCTAGTTATCTGTGTGAAGTAGGCCACATATATAATTAGGAGGCTGCAACACTTAGGAACTATCTCACTTCTTTCATACTCATTTCGTGTGATAGAGTTTATCTCTAAAAAAGTTCTTCTAATTCGTGCTCGCGCTTGTCTTTCAGATCATGCCTCCACGAATAGCTTTCAGAGGTTGTCCCACTAGGAGGAATGTTGAACCACAAGAACAAGGGGTACCCAATGCACCTAAAGTGCAACCCAAGGAGATGTCACCAATGCTGAGTTTCAAGAAGCTATCTGGATGTTGAGCCAAGCTATGACCAATAAAGTTGGACAGAGAGAGAATTGACAGGAAGTGGCAATTACTTCAAGGATCCGTGAGTTTCTTAAGGATGAATCCTTCAAGCTTCACTGGTTCAAGTGTCACTGAGGATCCAGAGAACTTTGTTGAAGAGCTTCAAAAGGTTTTTGAGATTATGCATGTTGCTGATGCTGAGAGGGTAGAACTAGCTACATACCAAATGAAGAGTGTCGTTAGAATCTGGTTTGATCAATGGAAGAAAAATTGAGTTGAGGGTGCACCATTTGTGACTAGGGCTTTGTTTGAGGATGCCTTCTTGGGGAGTTTCTTTCCCCAAGAACTGAGAGATGCTAAGGTACGGGAGTTCCTCACTCTTAAGCAGGATTCTTTAAGTGTCCTTGAGTACAATCTGAAGTTCACACAACTTTCCCGCTATGCTCCGGAGATGGTTGCTGACATGAGAAGCAGAATGAGTTTGCTTATTGTTCGGTTGTCTCGTTTGTGTAGTAGGGAAGGCAGAGCAACTATACTGATAGGAGATATGGACATAGCAAGGTTGATAATCCATATACAACAGGTTGAGGAAGAGAAGTTGAAAGATAGAGAGGAATTTCGAAACAAGAGAGCTAAGACATGGAATGAGTCCGGGCAGCAGAAGAGTAAAGTCAACCGATCATCTTTCCAACAGAAACAAAAGGAACCTTCCCCATCATCTGCTAGTGCACCTGCACCAAGGAACAAAGGTGAGTATAATAGTCAGAATTCACAGAATTTCAGAGCTATACCTGCGCATTCTCAAGGTAGTATGGCACAAGGGGGTACTAAGACTCCTGCATCTGCTAAGTGTGGTAGGAGCAACTCAGGGGTGTGTCGTGATGGCTCCATTGGTTGCTTCAAGTGTGGTCAGAACGGTCATTTTATGAGAGAGTGTCCTAAGAACACGAAGGGAAATGGTAATGGGGGCAATATAGCCCACTCTTCTTCAGTTGCTCCACCAGATAGAGCTGTATGTAGAAGAGCTACTTCAGGGGCAAATGGATGAGGAAATCGTCTTTATGCTATCACTAGTTTCTAAGAGCAAGATGATTCGCCAGATGTTGTCACTGGTATAATGCTAGTATTTAACTTTGATGCTTATGCTTTGTTAGATCCAAGAGCGAGTTTACCCTTTGTAACTCCTTATGTTGCGATGAATTTTGATGTTCTTTCCAAGAAACTTCTTGAGCCATTCAGTGTTTCTACACCTGTTGGTGAGTCTATTCTAGAAGAGAGACTCTATCGTGAGTGGACAATTTTCATCAATCACAAGAGCACTATCGCTGATTTAATTGAGTTAGACATGGTAGATTTTGATGTCATTCTAGGTATGGATAGGCTTCATGCCTGTTATGCCTCAGTTGATTGTTGAACTCGAGTTGTCAAGTTCCAGTTTCCTAATGAGCCGGCTATAGAGTGGAAGAGTAGTTCAGCAGTGCCTAAGGGTCATTTTATTTCGTACCTTAAGGCGATGAAGTTAGTTTCCAAGGGGTGTGTCTATCACTTAGTCTGAGTTCATGACTCTAATGTTGAGATACCTCTTATTCAGTGAGTTCCAGTAGTAAAAGAGTTTCCAGAAGTCTTCCCAGATGATCTTCTCGAAGTCCCTCCTAAGTGAAATATACTTTGACGTAGATATTTTTCCCGATACTCATCCTATATCTATTTTTCCATATAGGATGGCACCAACAGAGTTGAAAGAGTTGAAAGAGAAGTTGAAAGATCTCCTAGAGAAAGGTTTCATTCGACCAAGTATCTCACCTTGGGGCACTCCGGTCTTATTTGTGAGAAAGAAGGATGGTTCTCTTAGAATGTGTATAGATTACCGTCAGTTGAACAATGTTACCATAAAAAATAAATATCCCCTTCCAAGAATTGATGATCTCTTCCATCAATTTTAGGGTGCCACTTGTTTTTCTAAGATATACCTCAAATCTGGCTACCATCAGTTGAGAGTAAGGGAGTGTGATATTCCAAAGACAACTTTCAGGACCCGTTATGGTCATTATGAGTTCCTAGTTATGTCCTTTGGTTTGACCAATGCGCCTGCATGATTCATAGACCTTATGAATAGAGTATTCAAGCCTTATTTAGAAATATTTGCTATCGTATTCATTGATGAGATACTAATCTATTCGAGAAATGAAGAAGATCATGCTAGTCATCTCAGAATAATTCTCCAAACTCTAAAAGATAGAGAGTTGTATGCTAAATTCTCTAAGTGTGAATTTTGTCTTGAGTCTGTGGCATTCTTAGGCCATATTATTTCCGGTGATGAAATAAGGGTTGATACTCAGAAAATAGAGGCAGTGCAGAATTGTCCTAAACCCACATCTCCAACTGATATTATTAGTTTCTTAGGGTTGGCTGGATATTACAGAAGGTTCGTCGATGTGTTCTTATCTATTTCATCTCCTTTGACCAAGTTGACTCAGAAAACAATTAAGTTTTAATGGTTTGAAGCTTGTGAGAAAAACTTTCAGGAATTGAAAACTAGGTTGATTATTGCCCCAGTGTTGACATTACCAGAAGGTACGCAAGGTTTTGTCGTGTATTGTGATGCGTCCAGAGTTGGATTGGGTTGTGTGTTGATGCATAATGGTAAAGTTATTGCTTATGCCTCCAGACAAATGAAAGTTCATGAAAAGATTTACCCAACCCATGATCTAGAGTTGGCTGCCGTAGTATTTACTTTGAAAATATGACGTCACTATCTTTATGGTGTTCATGTGGATGTGTTCCCGATCACAGGAGTCTTCAGTATATGTTTAGTTAGAAAGAGATTAATCTCATACAAAGGAGGTGGTTAGAGTTACTCAAAGATTATGACATGAGTATTCTATACCACCCAGGTAAGGCTAATGTTGTTGTTGATGCCTTGAGTAGGTTGTTTATGGGTAGTACCACCCATGTTGAAGAAGAAAAGAGAGAGTTAGCAAAATATGTGCATAGACTTGCACAATTCAGAGTTCGACTAATGGATTCCACTAAAGAAGGAGTAGTGGTGATGAATGAGGCTGAATCATCATTAGTGTCAGAAGTGAAAGAAAAACAAGACCACGATCCTATTTTGCTTGAATTGAAGGCAAATGTTCATAAGCGAAAAGTGATGGCTTTTGAACAAGGGGGAGATGGTGTATTGAGGTATCAAGGTAGGTTGTGTGTACCAATGGTGGATGAACTCCAAAAGAGAATCATGGAGGAAGCTCATAGCTCTAGATATTCTATCCATCCGGGTTCCACAAAGATGTATCGTGATTTGAGAGAGGTTTATTGGTAGAGTAGTATGAAGAAGGGCATTGCAGAGTTTGTTGCTACGGGTACAAATTGTCAACAAGTTAAAGTAGAGCACTAAAAGCCCAATGGTATGGCTCAGAATATAGAACTTCCGGAATGGAAGTGGGAGATGATCAATATGGATTTCATCACAGGTTTACCATGGTCTTGCAGACATCATGATTCGATTTGGGTGATTGTGGATCGAATGACTAAATCGGCCCATTTCTTATCGGTAAAGACTACCCATTCAGCAGAAGATTATGCCAAGTTATATATCCAAGAGGTAGTCAGACTTCATGGAGTTCCAGTGTCTATTATTTCAGATAGAGGTGCACAATTTACTGCACAGTTTTGGAATTCATTCCAGAAAGGTTTGGGTTTGAAAGTGAATTTGAGTACTGCTTTTCATCCTCAGACTGATTGTCAAGTAGAGCGCACCATTCAGACTGTAAAAGATATGTTGAGGCTTGTGTAATTGATTTCAAAGGTAATTGGGATGATCACCTACCTCTCATTGAGTTTGCTTATAGCAATAGTTACCACTCTAGCATCCAGATGGCTCCATATGAGGCTCTTTATGGGAGGCGATGCAGATATCCTATTGGATGGTTTGAGGTTGGTGAAGCTAGGTTAATAGGACCAGACTTAGTTCATCAAGCTATGGAGAAAGTGAGAGTTATTCAAGAAAGGTTGAAAACAGCGCAGAGTCGTCAAAAATCCTACACTGATGTTAAGAGAATGGACTTAGAGTTTGAAGTGGATGATTGGGTATACTTTAAGGTTTCACCCATGAAGGTTATGAGATTTGGTAAGAAGGGAAAGCTTAGTCCTCGGCATATTGGTCCTTACAAAATATCCAAAAGGATTGGTAATGTAGCTTATGAGTTAGAGCTACCCCAAGAGTTAGCAGCGGTCCATCCGGTATTTCACATCTCTATGTTGAAGAAGTGTATGGGCGATCCTTCACTTATCATACCTACTGAAGACATTGGTATTGAGGATAACTTATCTTATGAGGAGATTCATGTTCAGATTCTAGATCGCCAAGTTTGCAAGTTGAGGACCAAGGAAGTAGCATCAGTCAAAGTTCTGTGGAGAAATCAGTTTGTTGAGGAAACTACTTGGGAAGCTGAGGAGGACATGAAGAAGAGGTGCCCACATCTCTTCGAGTTCGGAGAAATTCAAAATTAAGGTACTAATTCTTTTCTTGGCTTTTGTTTAAGTTGGCATATTGTATTTATATTATGCTTGTTGGGTGTTTGAGTTGAATGATAGATATTACACCCTTAGCCTAATAAGAGCAATCTCATTTGAGGACTAATGTTCCCAAGGGGGAGATATTGTAACACCCCGCTATTTGAAAGAACTAGAATTAGAAAGAAACCATTTTTGAAAAGATCAAATTTGGTAAGTTTGGCAAGTTTTGCTAAGTATGAGTTTTGGGTCAACTTCAAATGACCATAACTCTCAGTTAAGGATGATTTAGGTGTGACACAAGATACTCTTTATATTATCTTTCCAACTCCACCGAATTTACTCATTTTCGAGTTCGTATGAGGGAGATATGCTTGTTCGAAGTTGGGCTGACTGAATAAGGAAAGTTAATCGGATTTTAAAAGGGTATTTTGGTCTTTTCCATAACCAATTGTGTTAATTCGTTTTTAGTGAAATAATTAGGGTCTAAACTGATTTCATTCAGTTTACACTTTACAAAATTACGCTAGGGCTTTGAGAGAAGAGAAAAGAGGAGAAAAGAGAAGAAAACCCAAAGTTCATCGTTCTTGAAGTTTAGCTTATGGATTTCGCCAAGGGTTAATCCCTAAAAGGTATGTGAGATCACATAGCGTTGGGTTCGTTTACCCACGAGCCAATCATGATTTATTTCAGAGTATTTACGTTCTTGAAAGTAGAGTAATTGAGTTCTTGATGGATTTTGTTGAAGTTTCTACTGGGTTCTTGAGTTAGTTTCATGAGTTTTGAAGTTAGTTTTGAGTAGATTCTTGTATACTTTGGTTGGGTATTCTAATCTAAGTGTTTGGGTAAGGAACCAATCGAATCTAGATGAATTAGGATCGAAAAATGAACAAGAAAATTCATCAAATTTCTGGGGAAAAGGAGTGGGGCGCCGTGCTACTCAGAGCGCCCTACATCAGGTTCTGTAGGTAGGGCTCTAGGGTGTTGCGCCACTCAAAGCTCTCCACCCCAACTCTGTAGTTTGGCCTCTGGCGCCCAACGTCACTCAGAGCGCCAGGGTTACCAAGTTTTCTACCCTTTCCCACTTCTTTCCGTTTGAGTTCCCTTGAATTGTACCTATGTTTTCTAGTTGATTTCTACACTCTAAGGTACGTCTAAACATCATGATATCATCCATAAACATGAATCATAACCTTGAATCCATAAATTCAAATTCAAGAAAAGTTAAGAGCCAAGTCTAGAGAGTTCTTAGAGTCTTTTCAAAAGTCTTTTGCAAATGCTTTGAACTTGTTTTAAGACTTGAGTTTTGAGTTGAGTAAAGAGTAAAAAGTGAAGTTCATTTCTTCAAAAGACTATATGGGGACTATGTATTCCAAAGAGTAAAATGTTTTCACATTTAAACAAGAAAGGAAATACCGATTTCCAAAATAGCCTTTGAGCTAGTTTTTCAGTAAAAGAGTAAATGCTTTCACAATTAAGCAAGAGAGAAAACACTGATTTCCTAGAGAGCCTTTGGGCTAGTTTTGAGTAATTATCTCAAATCACAGAAAGAGTTATGTTTTTAAACATATGAGCTAGTACATTGTTGGGAGTAGTATTGAGCACCAATATGGGGGAGAGTTCAGACAACTCACAACCCCCAGAAACCATGTACCCATCATGGGTAGAAAAAGGTTATACTTTTTAGATGATTCCTTAGTGCTTTTTAGCATAGACTAGTGGATCCACTTAGTAGTTAGGTTCTATACCCCCGACAAGGTATATGACGCCCCTGGCAGAGTGAGGCAAAACGATGTATCACATAGCTCTTAAGCGATGGTTGTCGGTTAGAGAAACACCCACAATTATATTTTGTATTCTTACATACACAGAGTAATGTTGTGTTTTCCAATACACAAAGTTGTTATCCACATGTTTTAAAATATTTCTTTATATTGTATTTACATTATTGCTTTATAGTGAAATGAGTTGAGTTAAGACCAAGTATGTTCCTTCAGTCCCTTTCAAGCTTATGTCTTGTTTTAGTATTCTCGTCGCATGTTTGTACATTCAATGTATTGATGCCATTTGGCATGCATCTTTTTATGATGCAGATTCTAGTTAATCAGCATCCAGCGCACCGTTGATCCAGTTGAGCTCTAGAGTTGTTGGTGAGCCTCCTTGCTTCCGGAGGATCCCCTTTTTCATTACTTTGTCATTTTAGTTCATTAGGATGTCGTGGGTCTTGTCCCCACGTCCATCTCAGTTGTTAGAGGCTTCATAGACAGTTAGTTGATATTAGTTCTTTAGTCTTTTCATTTTCATTCTATTATGTTGACACTTGAGTTTGCCTTAATGGCCAGTTGAATGTTTTCTTTATAACATTCTAGTTTATTACATGGATTTATCTTGTTGAGTAAAGTCTTCCGCTGAGTAGTAAGCTAAGCCAAGGGTTCGCTTAGGGCAATCAATGGTTCTCGAGTACCAGTCTTGCCTAGGGTGTAGGCTTGGGGCGTGACAGTACCAACAACAAGGTACCCAACAAGCAACCTATAAAACAAGACAGCTAGCTAGAAAACGTATACCCCTTACACTCCAACTGAACCTCTTCAAACTACAACCTGCAGCGAAATCAGCCCAACCTAGCAATTCTAAAATATAGGGATCACAAGGTCCAATATACACAGTTCAATCTTCACAATTCAACAATGAAATGAATCAAATAAGTCAATCTTAATGTCAAGTAGTTTAGTTACAATTAACAAGTACATCAATCACAATTAACAAGTAAGTCACGCATAAGCATCAAGTCACAATGATTAATCTCTTGCCCAAACCATTTTCTATCGGTACAATATCACCTGTTGGAACCATTTTCCATCGGCTTTATATCAAATCACTAGCTGAAACCAATTCCCATCAGCTTTATATCACTTGTCGAAACCATTTTCTATCGTCTTTATATCAAATAACTAGGCGGAACAATTTCTCATCGACTTTATAAACACATGTAGGAAACGACCTCGGCATCACAACACTCGCCAGCAAAGATCTTGGCATCATAACACTCACCGGCAAAGACTTCGGCATCAGAAATCATCACATGTCTCATTACGGTACTACAATAAATGCATACGAGCAATATCACACCACACGGAAGAGACAACAATCCACACAATTCAAGTCCACATTCATGCTTTCAAGAATTTCATTAGTCAATCAACAAAGGTCACAATAAGGCATTTCACATCATCATGTTCATCACATAGACTTTTTTCATTTCAACCCCCATTTTTATTCATTTGGATGTATCAAGTGGACAATTTAAACCCTTCACCTTATCCCCATTACTCCCCAACACACAAGCAACGAAGGAAGCACACAATTTTTACTAGAATACAAAGTTTATGAAGTCACTTGCCTTAAATCAATCAACAATCACTCCAAAAGTTAAGTCTTCCCCTTCTGAATCACTTTCAAAAATGCAATCTATGCACAAACAAGTATTCACAATAAATTTCTAGAAACAACAACACCCACATAAATCCTCTTGAAAAGTGGTTCAATCAACACGAAACCTAATTCCAAAAATAAGGTTTGAATCCAAAATTTAATACTTGAAAACATTACTCAAGGCTTTAAGAACTCATTAGGGAAAATCATTTAGAAAAAGGACTTAAAATCACTTCAAAATCACCATTTTATTGATTTATTGGGTTCTTGAAGATAACCCCAAATTTCTCATTTCAAAAGTTTGATTTGAACACATAAATCCATAAATAATAATGGGTAATTGAAGATTTAGAGTTAAGAATTATTATCCAAAATATTTTCCTCGAAAATCTAGTCCATATCGCCACCCAAAACTCCAAAAACTCAAAATAGTGAAATGGAGCTTAAACCTCGAAATTTGCAGGCCAAAATCCCTCCCAGATATTGTACAAGCAACCAGGGGTTCGCTTAATCTAACCCCAAAAAAAGTGCAGCCTTCGTAAAAGTGAAGCCTACGTCCTTAAGCAAAGGTCTCTTAAGTGACAGGTTCTTTGCTTAAGCAGAGGTCGCTTAATCGACAGAAGCTTCGCAAAAGTGAGGCCTACAACACTAGAAAACACAACCAACTTTACAAGCATCACAAGGACCCTCTGGATTCGTTCAGAACCCCATACACACAAGCCACATATGCAAATCAATTATACTCGATGTTCCAGACACAATAGAACTGTCAAAACACAAATCTTAGGTCTTTCGACATCCATGAAAACCACAAGAAACTTACTCACGCCTAAAAAGGCAAAAACAAGCTCGGGACCTCTTAAAAATCAACCAAGACCTCACCTAGGCCTAGAATTATCCCCTGAATCCAACGTAACTCTCAAATTTCCAATTCGAGTATCTGAACCCTGAATATTGACCAAAGTCAGCCCAATGGCTAAAATTCCACAATTACACAACTTGAGACCTCAAATCCTCAAAAAGACTCATAAAATAAAACTGAAAGCTCTCATGGTTCAAATTTCACATTTCGGGACTAATGGAAACAATATAACTCCATTCAGACACTCTAAACTCCAAAAGACACCGAAACTACTTTCGAACAACCTAGCCTTTTAAACATGAAACTTATCAATTCTCAAATTTTAACCTGAAATTAAAAAGCAACATTTCAAAATCAATCATAGAAGACCCAAGATCAATATCGGGGGGGGGGG